>JZKD02S2273511.1:195344-212507 GCA_000966675.3 Picea glauca
GGGAATCAGTGTCACAAAACTTTGGACAATTTTCCACTTTAAATAAATTAATTGAACAACATATATTTATTTCATTTTATCAACCAATGTATAAAATAATAAATATTTTGTTTATTTATTTAACTTGAATGAATACATAAGATTAACATTTGAATATCTTCAACTTCAATCAAATATGAGAGACCCATCTCTCTGTTACAAGACTCGGCTTGTAGTTCTTAGATCCAATTGAGAAATGAGGACTCCAATCATCATAATAAGTCCTAGCTTGTTGATCTCAGATCCAACTGAGATGGGAGGAATCCAATCATCATACAATACCCATCTTGTAAACACGCACCAACCTGATAGAATGAAGCTTCATTCAATCCATTATATATAAATATATATACTTCAACAAATTCAACTACATTTTCTTCTCACCATTCTTTTTTGTTTATATAGTCTTCCAAATGGTGTGAATTTGAATCATTATGTATTTTGATATTTTAACCATTGTACGTTTTCATTTAAATGATAATATTAATCTTTAAATAATATCATTTTTCCTTTTATCCTTTATTCATAATGCTCATAAATTAACTCTCTTTTAATCATGACTATGTGTCAGTTCTTTTGTCTTCATGAGTTGATCACAGACATGGATCGACTCATTATATCGTACTCATGCTTCTGCCGTGTCCTTAGTTCACCAACAGATCATATTTAATATTTTATCAATTCTCTGTATTGTTCTAGTGTTAACTCTCTATCGAATTAAATATTTATGAGGTGCTTCCTTCAAAGCATTTACATATGAACATATGTGCAAAACCACGGGCTCATTGATTTAAGCACTTCCTCTTCTTTTACCTTTATTTGTCTATTCCATACGACCGTAGGTTGTGACTATGCACTAGGCCAAGAGAGTGCCTGATCACTTATCAAATCAATGGTCACGTTTTAATCTCCCGATGAGATGGATGACTTTCGGTGCTTTGGGACTTCGTCCTTCATGACTTCCAGCCTCTTTACAAATATCCTAAATAAAATATGTGTGTCCATAACTTTAAATGGTTGAGAGCACTCTCTGAAGTAGATCAACGGTTTTCATCACTTCATAGTTTACGCTTATTCTATCCTTCCACTGTACTTGATCAACGGTCAATAACTCTCTCAAATTAGATCTATGGTTAGCATTAACTTCGGCCTTCAACATGTAACATCTCGCTCTGGCGCACTGAGCGAACTTATTCTTTGAGGACACTTGCTTGCAAGTGATCCGAATTATTATGCCATTAAAACATTTGACATTGATTATGATGCGTTATGGGTAGATGACATGTTGTTTTACTACATTGACATAGACAGGTGCTATTGACTCGGTTTTATTGACTGTGAAGGGTTTTGGACCTTGAGGATGCAGAGGCATCGATGGAACCCCTTGGACCATGGATCGAGTCAGGGAGTGTGCTATTGGGGTTTGATTGTTTTACTGTGATATTAGTACATATGATTAGATGATATGATGTGGATATGTTCTAACATGATTTGTTGATGATGCAGGCTAACGATAGATTTCCGACTAGACTCACATATGGAGTAAAGGGGTCACACACGACTACCAGAGAAGTTGAGGGAGACGTGTGGACAACAACCCTACCACAACCTACTAGCAGTCCCGCCATGGCTCGAACTGTAGGTTAAAAATTACCTAGTTCGAGAGGACCCACGATGCCGTGAGGGCAGATTGCGATAGTTTTTCATGATGATTCTAAGGGGCGCGTAATAAGGCGGGGGCCTTATTCCTTAGAATCCCTTAGTCCCCCACAAGTTCACCTGGAGGAGTGTTGACTCCAGGGGTTATTGATTTCTACCAATCAGTCAAGAGGTGAGTGGCACCCTTGGATCCCGTAGTGCATCCTGAAGGGAACGTCACGCAAGGGAACATATGAGGCGACTGGCACCCTTGGAGCACCTAGTGCGTCTTGAAGGGCATGTTGTGTTGATGATGATAGAGGTATGAACCTATATGGACCTAACACAATTAACACGTTAAGAAATTTTTAAACAACTTCCCTAATTAAATGTCACCCAGTTCAGAATCTAAGTTCTAAGTCTAAAATTTTGCTAGGAGTAAAATTTTGTCTACCTTTAAAAAAAAATAAAAATTAATAATAATAAAATTAAAACCAGTTAAGTAATAATTTTGGTCTTCATAAAATTTTTGGTAACATGAAGAGAGTAAGAAATTAAATAAAAACCTGTGGATATAAAATTTAAGGAGACAATTAATTTATTTTAACTTTTGATGATTTAAAAAAGGGTACTAAATTAATAATAAAAGGAAAAAGAGGTTAATTTGCACAACTGTCGTTTCTAGCTCAAATAAAAAGGGGAAGGAGGGAAATATAAAAAGTAGGAAAATAGGGAAAGGAGGTAACCTAAAGAGGGAAAGAGGGGAACTCAAGGTAAAAAGAGGGAAGCCAACTTAGTAAAGAATCTGCATTTAAGAACCTTCTAACTTTAAATTGATTTAGCAATTTCAATTTAGGGAAAGCCTTTAAAACCTGTAAGGGAATCTAGGGACACCTAGGAGTGATTTTAGGAGTAACTCTAGGTGGGTGAGGGAAATGAGAAAATTAATTTATTAAAGAAAATAATTAATGGAGGAATGTGGGGGATGGGTGACACTTGTACAAACCAAAAATTTTTAGGAATTTTTTATTAAAACTTTAATTAAATGAGATTTAGGGAAGGAAAGTAAGTTCGAAAATCTATAAAAGAGAGGGAGGAGAAGGAAGAGGGGATCAACTGTTATCATAACGTTACGTTGTAGGAATATTGACTTGGTTGATTTACTTGTGGGAGTTGGGATTTCCCAGCTCGGAGAGGAGTGGTAGCTCGGCCTTGCGAGGCGAGCTGGGAGCTAGACATACCGTCTGGATAGTGTGTGGCCCCTTTGTAGCTTGGGGTTCTAAGGGGAAAGCACAGTACCCCTAGCATTGGCTGGGAGGTACCGGTGAGGTCTCGACGGTCAGCGAGCAGGAAAGCACGGAGCGCGGGACGTCATTCGAAGCGGGTGATAAGGCAACGATATGCTCTTTTATGTTGTAGAATAGAATGAATTAGGCTTTATACTTGGATCTGAATATTGATTGTAAATGAATTTGGCATGTTTATACCTAGTGTTATCTCGATTTACTTTGCCTTTTTATCTTGCTGGACATTTACTCTGCGTTTATATGATGAATGCGTTTTCATTTCTGCTCGGAGATTTCCTATATTGAATGTGTCTCACTGTTGTCCATGTTGTTCTGAGTGTGTAATTGTTTTTGCCCGCGATTAAATTTTCCCTCTGTTGTTGAAGTAATTTGGGGGCGAATTAACCCAATGATTTTACCCTTGTTTCCACATTCCATAGACTGTGATTTCATTAACCTTATCTATAGGAAGGCGTTTTCCCCTCTGCTTATGATTTACTTCAGTATATTACTGTCTATTGTTATTTCATCGTGGTTTCTCTCTGCAATTTTCTTGATGTTGATTCTCTTGTTTAAAATTTATTTCAGAGTGATTACAATCTTGTTGGTAACTCAACTTGTAACCTTGATTGTAAGTAAGTGAATCCCCTCAATTTTTATCGCTGACAACATTTTTACTTTGAGCGAATTTACCCAGTTTGTGAGCCATTATTGACGAGCGATTGCTGAGATTGGACCCCTTTTTCTGCAGATTAGTGGAGAATACATTCTCCGTCGAATGAATGTTTACACAAATTTTTGGAGAATTGTTCTTGTTTTTCTAGCCAGCGATTTCTTTTTGCTAGGCAACCTGCATTTGACAACCAATGTTATTTAACATCCTGGATTTAGTACCTTTTTTTTTTTTTTTTACACTATGACAACAAATATGCTCTGTGTGGGATAGAAAATCTTGATTATGTGTGTTGTCTTTGGATAGCGATTTCCTTTTTATTTCACAATGATTTTATATCCTGGAGAGACAGAGACATGCTTACGGTGTTTCCAGTAATAGTGAGTCTATCCTTAAAGGGAGACAGGAATTTAATAAATTAATGGGTGGCAATAGATTTTTGGCCAGTAAAACCTTAGGTTCTTGTTTTGTACACCACTTCTTACTGTACAACTGTTCAATTTTAAGGACAACAACCATTGTCTTGCATAGAACACAGTGTGATTTTGATTCTAGACCACCGTTATATCAATGCGTGACTTAGAGATGAGAACCGCAAACCATTTTATTGGTGAGACAACCCCCCCCTATTTGTTTTTATCCATAACAAGGAATTATCTCTATGTTGACAACATCTTATAGAGGTGTTAGCGATCGACATTGAATGACGGTGAATTTCTAGTCTGAGTGTTAATGCGCTGCCTGGCTGTCGCTTGTAGAACCTGTACCACATTTCGTTTTACCGGTGTCTGCCATTATACTATATCTAAGTTATGGAGATAGTTTTGCATCCAATTTTACAGTAACCGCGAATTTAACACATGCAGAGAGAGGTGGTAATGAGTTAAATGTGATTACAGTGTGTCGACGAAATTTATTAATTTTATTTATTGAACTGACAGTAACCCCTTGAAACTTGACATAAATTACTATTCTGAGACAGTCTAGATCGGTCTGACTTTAGCGGCAATTTCTATGGAAGAATTATGGATGCCCTTTTTATGATGGTCGTTCCTATGGCACCTCAGATTTAGCCTGTTATAATTGACATTGAATTTGAGCAACCTTTAACTTACTTCGTTAATGCCCTTTTTCTTGTCCCATGGACACAACTGATATCTATTGGTCATATTTATATGATAGTATTCTTAGAATTATATGCAAGCTGCTTGATAGGTAGTTGATTAACAAGCAAGATAATTCCTTATCCATATTTTTGTTATTGAATTAAGTACAAGTGTAGCTTAGAACTAAGACCTGGTATCAATAGAGCTTGCATTTTGCAACTAATTCCTTTAAGGTTATTTTCCAGAGTAAACATGGGTGGTTAAGTAATTAAATATGATGATGACATTTGTATATAGTATCTAGTCAATTGTTGGGATTAATATGTGTTTTATATAATTAATATTATATAGAGGATATGCTCTTAGAACTCTTGTTCTTATGTGTGCATTATCCGCTACTCAATATTAGTGTAATTATAACTAATAGTATATACATTTGTTTATAATTTTGTAAAAGTATCTAATAACAAATAAATCATTAATAATGATTAGAATAGTATTGATGTGATCAAACTCCTTAACTATGCATATCACCATGTGGCATGGCCCAAATAAATAAGTAAATGATGTTACGTAACCATTTCATCCACTTGATAACAAATTAATTTGGAAAAACAAACGAATTTATTTAAGATTGGGAAAAATCCATTATCTATTCATATTATTAATTATTTGAAGGTGGGTTGTATGTAATTTGGAAACAAAAATAATCAAATGTAAATAATAAAAGGGTGAGGTAGAATGTGTAGAAAGATAAAATGTGATACCATTTGAAATGTAATGCCTTTTAAGCTAGTACAATTTCTTAATCCATTAACCTGCCTTGCCATCTTCATGGGTATTGAGTACATGCTTCATTCAGTTCTAATTAAAGATACTTGATTTTATAATGAAGGCTAGTTTGTTGTTTGACATACTAGTTAGATTTTAATTAATGATTATTGATATTTTTTTTTATTATTAATCCAGACGAATTTTAGACTTGCTTAGTAATGTTCCTTAATGTCAATTGAGATGATGCTCTGTTGTCACTTGTAATTTAGAACTGTGCTATGAATTGGGTTAAGGCTAATTTAGGATGTACCTTAATGATATTCTGCATTTTAGACATTTGGGTGGGGCTCATAATAGATGATCAAAAAGACAATAACTATTGACTAGCTTATCTCGACAATTGATCGGAATTTGGCGAAGTCATTTTAGCTCACGCTTCTAGTTGAGGGTGTTCATGTTCATTTTTAATTATAGTTGTGCTTGGTTGTAACATTTAATTTCTTAGTCTTCTTGTGTCGGGTGGGATGTAGACACCTCCTTGTTCCTCAGAACAGTCGCTAACCCTGAGACCTTAAATGGTCAAAATCGATGGGAACCTGGGCTTGAGCGTTGCTTATGTGTCCTGGAGGTCCTAACCATTGTAGGGTAGGATGGATGGGTAGTCATTCTTATTTATGTTGTCGGTTGATTGTCGTTCTTTGCTTTCAGAATCTTGATGTGCATCTTAGGTCGTTATGTTGTGGTTGCAGTTGCATGCATCATGTTCGTCGTCATATGGTGACGTAGAGTCGAATGTATTTATTAACCTTGTACACACGCACACACACACACAAAAAAAAAATGCACTTGTTTTAAGAGGTTCGTCGTCGTAACGAGGAGGAGCGTTACACGATAATTTTATTTTTTTATTTTTTTTAAAGGTAGACAAAATTTTACTCCTAGCGAAATTTTAGACTTAGAACTTAGATTCTGAACTGGGCGACATTTAATTACGGAAGTTGTTTAAAAAATTCTTAACATGTTAATTATCTTAGGTCCATCTAGGTTCATACCTCTATCATCATCAACGTGACGTGCCCTTCAATATGCACTAGGTGCTCCAAGGGTGCCACTCGCCTCATCTGTTCCCTTATGTGACGTGCCCTTCAGGACACACTACGTGCTCCAAGGGTGCCACTCACCTCTTGAATGATTGGTAGACATCAATAACCCCTGGAGTCAACACTCCGCTAGGTGAACTTTTGGGAGACTAAGGGCTTCTAAGAAATAAGGCTCTCACCTTATTGTGCATCCCTTAGAATCATCATGAGTGACTATCACAGCCTTCTCTCATGGAATCGTGGGTCCTCTCGAACTAGGTAATCATTAACCTACAATTCGAGCCACGGCGGGAGTGCTAGTAGGTTGTGGCAGGGCTGTTGTCCACACCTCTACCTCAACCTCTCTGGTAGTCGTGTGTGACCCCTTTAATCCATATGTGAGTCTCGTCGGCAAGCTATCGTCAGCCTGCATCATCAACAAATCATGTCAGAACATATCTACATCAGATCATCTAATCATATGTACTAGTATCACAGTAAAAAAATCAAACCCCAATAGCACACTCCCTGACTCGATTCGGAGTCCAAGGGGTTCCATCGATGCCTCTGCATCCTCAAGGTCCAAAACCCTGCACACTCAGTAAAACAAAGTCAATAGCACCTTTCTATGTCAATGTAGTAAAACAACATGTCATCTACCCATAACGCATCATAATCAATGTCAAATGTTTTAATGGCATAATAATCTGGATCACTTGCGATCAAGTGTCCTCAAAGAATAAGTTCTATCCTTCCACTGTACTTGATCAATGGTCAATAACGCTCTCAAATTAGATCTATGGTTAGCATTAAATTCAGCCTTCGGTACTTCAGTTTATTTCTCCTTCATTGTCCTTTAATCTTCCGGAATTCATTTTTCCGAAGTAGATTAGATGGTTGGATGTTATTTGCACGATGAACAACTCTCGTTCATTTCAGAACTTCGAGACTTTGGGCATTTGTTGGTGGTGAAACTCCTGAAGTAAAAAATCTCGGAGTGATGTAACTTGCTGATTTCACTTGTAGATGTGGCAATCCTCATGTGGCACATGTTCTTTTCCTGGATCTAACGGTCCTTATTTAACCCAAAAAAGATTAACTTAATCCAATGACTATCGAAAATTTGGGTATTCGGGATATGAGGCCTTTTCCTAGCTTATCCTATCCTTCTACTTTCCTTGATCCGATGGTTTGGATATTTCCTGAAGTGTTCTTCATATCATATGACTCATGTCCACTTTGGGACTTCGACATTCGAGTGATCTTACTTGTTCTCAACCCTTTTCTTCCGACGTGGTCAACTTTGAAGTTTGACCACTATTTTGATCCAACGATTATCATTTATTTTTCATATCTGATGTTCCTTATTTACCTCGGGACTTCGAGGCTCCGACCTTCATCTTTCTTACTTCTCGTTTTACCCAAAGTGCGATTACCTGAAGTGTAACCTCCTCACAACTTTTAACTTGAAATGAATGTTGTTCATTGATCATGATTTTAGATTGACAACTCATATTTTCTATGATGTCTCTTTTCGTTGGTTGAAATCCAATGACTGTTCTTTTTCCCAAAAAGTTACCTACGATTAGATGGATCACGTTTACTTTGGAAGTTCGACTTTGACTAAAATTCCTTCATGCACATTTCCTTCGGTCAATTTTACCCAAAGTGGTCAATGCTGGGTTGACCATGTGTATATCACTTCCATGATCTATGGTCCATGACTTACTATGTTATTCCACTTAGCTTGATCCAATGGCTGAGAATGCTCTCGGAGCAGATCAACAATTAGGGATGATTGTGGGGTCCTCACTAGCATGACATTTAAAACTATTGTCGAGTTCAACAATGGAAATTTCCCGTTTGGTAGTGGAACTGATGCCAACCGTAGATCTATTGGCAAGATAAGATCAACGTTCTAGACTAATTGCAGGATTGGAATTAACGTGTTGTTTAATTCTCCCTTCACGCTCTAGAATAAATCCCTACCCTTTATCTGGCACTTCCATATCCAACGGTCATGACTTGATCTCATCATTGACTAGTCCTCCAACAATCCTTCTCTTCTAATCTAACGGTCTAGACTAATTTTAGGATGGGAATTAACATGTTGTTTAATTCTCTCTTCGTGCTCTGCAATCAATCCCTTCCCTTGATTTGGCGCTTGCATATCCAATGGTCGTGACTTGATATGATCATTTTTATGGAATGCTCTTTTCCTTCGGATATTTGATCTCTGCATACTATCTAGCATTTTCATTCTCTGCCAATTGTTATACTATTGACATCAATGAAAATTTCATCAATGATAACTCATTCATCATAACAAATTATCATCACATCACAATGACATCGACTCTTGACATCAATGACAACATATCAATGGAAATATCTCCAACATATATTAGTCAATATTATATTTATACTAATATTCAAGTGACCTTCATAACATTATGTCCAATATTGACAATGCTTAACATTCAAGTCACCTTCGTAATATTATGTCCAACCTTCATAACATTATGTCCAATATTGACAATGCTTGAATTTTAATTCACCTTCGTAAAAATATGTCCAATATTGAAAATTTTTCTCAAAACAATCAAGCAATGATACTTCACCTATTAATCAAGGTTGACATCAATGACAACCAAATTGTCAACATAAGACTAGTTCTACATGGGTGACATGGGCATGCCATTCTTTACTATAGATCAACATGTCATAAAAACCCTTGAGAAAATAATAATGAAGAAAGGCTTGAGATATTTTGTTCATGAGATTGTGGAAGGTGGAAGGTGTTAGAATATACACCAATAGTGAGGGGGTGGGGTGAATCAATATTAAACAAATTTAACCACTTTTTCTCGTTACCATTTAACTAGTCATCACATAATTAAAAATAGAAAATGAAGGGAATTAACCATATTAATTAATATCAATACAAAATAACAATACACATATATTTTACATGGAAGCCCAATAAGAGAGAAATCCATGAAAGTTTTTCTTATATGTAAACATTAATTACATTCTTTATAGTCTCCAACCTATGAGGGAAATAAATCCCTATAGTAAGCACACTTTTACAACTCAATCTGACAGGTACCTACTTTTTTAGAAGATGAGGACACCAATCCTCACTCTAAGAACCCACTTATAGTGTTTAGATACTAATAGACAAGGCCCCAACCTGTTAAGAAGATGAGGAAATCAATCCTCTCTATAAGAACCCACTTAAATTTTGTATATACCAATATGGAAGGAACCAACCTGTTAATAAGATGAGGAAACATACTGTCTCCCTCGTGCCAAAATACCACCCTCATATTATCCTCTTTTCATTCTCTAGATTTCTTGGGCTTTGAAGATTAATATCTTCTCTTTGCACAATACAATTCTATGTCATAGACATTGCCTACCCTAAACACAAACATATCATTTATATTTTTACACTTCATGTCCTCAAGAGTTTGTCCACATAAGAATGTATGTCCATCGATTCAACTCCACATCTTGTAAAAAATGAGATATCAACAATCCTTCGAAACTGACATAGACCCCCTTTAATTTCATGTGCAATCTACCCTCATACCATAGAGTAGAATTCAACACTCAACTACCATCGGATACGATACCTCAAATCAATCATGGTCATTGATATCTTATCTTCCCTTCAAAATTATTAACATAACTTCAACATTCAGTAGCCATTTGATCTTTCCATGCTTTGATCATGTTTGTCGATATTTTATTATTATATCGATACCACCATGCAACCATAATGCACAATCATTTCTCGAATGTATTCTCAATGAAATCTTATTTTTTGTTCTCATTTTCATGGATTCACTATAGTTTTAAGGAACATTTCTTCTTTATTTCAATTTTTTGCAACCTCCAAATTACACCCTCAAGTTCCATCCTACTGATTTTTCACCTATACTTACATGCATTTCCAAGTAGTTCTCTATGGTTTTAAGACATATATTTTCATTATTTTCTGACCTTCATAACGCACCTTTACATTATGCCATACTCACTTTGCACGCATACTTAGAAATTTTTATAAGTATTTCATCGTGAATCTACGAGACATTATGAGTTGTCATATCTCTCACCCTCAGGGCCATATGATATGTGACATGTGGTGAACTCATGATCTATCCGATCTATGACAAGTGGTGACCTACTCGACCATCTGAATGATTCTTAAAACTTAATTTATTTTCGAACTCTTACTGCAGGTTTGCAGTACATTTTCGTTCTTCTATTATTCATTACCTCACCCGTTTGACCAATCCTCGACACTTAGTTGATATTTCAATACCCTTCCATGGGTCCACAGGTTCCCATGCATTTCTTATTATTCTCCTGATTCTCCATCGTTCTCATTATCTCCTCTTTATTTTGAAACTTACTCATTTTTTTGAGTTCTTACCATGGGTGGTGGATCTATGACACTTGCCTCATTCTTCATCTCCATGCAATCGATTTTTGGTACTTATCCATTTCTAAATATCTCACTGCGGATTTGCGAGTCTGTGGGTTTGAACTCATTTCTTCACATATTCTCCATTCTTTGTCATGCTCATTATCTCTGAGATGCTTTGATAATTAGTCATTTTACCATATTTCTTGTGTTAATGTTGTATATGAGGTGGCTTCCATCTGGATGTATTCTTTTGTACTATATGACATGGCATCGACATGAGTCCTAATACAGGGTATTGTATGTGGCCTCTTCATAGCTTCTTGTTATTACAATGATATGGACTCCCTCTAATGTGGCACTCATTTGACTAGACATATGGTGCTATTGAGGTTGCTACCATGCCTCTAACATTGCTGAGATGGCCCACTAAGTCTCACACCTCAATATTTTATCTAACCGTTGATCTCTAGAGATGAATGGTTGGGATTTAACGTGTTCTGGGTCTGTTGTTCCTTACAAAAAATTTAATGTTTTGCGTAGGATTTTGTAGCTTCATTGTTCATATTCAAGCTATGTAATTTTACTTTTTCAATATTAACTTTTTGAAATTTATTTTCCCAAAAAATGCAGGATATGTCATTTTGCAAAAATATTTTGGTGTGCCCTCAGAATTCAACTCTATTTCTCTTACCGAAATTATTGCTTCACAAACCTATAATGGGATCATCGCATGAATCTTCCAGTTGCAAAAATCCTCCTTATTCCTATACAACCCTAATTCACTTGGATCGAGTATTTACTATCATCTTGACTTCAACCCAAGCTCAACACTTAACTCTTCTTCTTTTTTCTGTCCATCAATTCATGTTCTGGGTTTGATCCTTAGACCTATCATTTGCAGGGTTATTTCATTCCTCAATTTCTTGTTGGTCCTAAATCACATCCAGTTTCCATTCTTTGTTAATCTTGTGCACATCCTTTTTTCTTTTTTTTTTATGCAGTAACTTCTTCTTGAGGGTAAACACAATTTATTTGAAAAAATTTACAATGAATACACAAAGTCTCATCAGTCAGTCTTCCCCCACCTGTGATATCAATGACATCCTTTGAAATCAGTGACAACATAATTTCCAACAAACTCCCCCTTTGTTATTAATGGAAAAACTTAGTTATTTGGTACTTCCCTCACATCTCGCATTCTACAAATCTCTCGCTTTCTCTGTACTATATCCCTTTGGCATTAAGGGAAAAGGGATTTTGTCTCCCTTTCACTTTACTCTTTATTCTTTGCTCTGCATCAAGCACTGATATCTATTTCTATAGATCCCACTAAGTTGGTGCTTGTATTGTAGTGCTCTTATGAGTGGATGGCATGGGTACCACCTCCAACTTCTGTCTAAGATACTTGATTGTTTCTGTAGGAAGAGGATTTGTAAATATATCAACAACTTGTTCCTTTGTGCCAATATATTCTAGCTTGACATTTTGTTCAGTGACTTTCTCTCTTAAGAAATTATACTTGATTGGAATGTGTTTTGTCTTTGAATGCATGAAAGGATTTTTTGAGATATTTTTTGAGATATTTTTTGCACTAGTATTGTCACACATTTTGATATTGGATTATTACATTCTACCTGAATATCTTTCTCTATTTATCTCATTTGGAGCACCTATGTACATCAAGTTGTTTCTGCAATGTACTATGCTACTACTGTAGATAGAGATATTGATGATTGTTGCTTTCTAAACTAGGAAACCAAGCTTTTGTCGAGAAAGAATTATCCACCACTAGTTATGTTTTTGTCATCCACATTGCTCCCAATATGCATCTATGTAAGCTATCAAAATAAATTATTTTCCTATGGGATACGATAAACTAAATTCCAACATTCCTTTTAGATATCGAAATATTCTTTTTACTCCCAGTACATGCGTTTCCTTTCATTCAGCTTGAAATATTCCAACTAGCCCTATTGTCTGCACAATATTTATTCTGGAAGTTGTTACATATATGATACTACAAGTTTAAATTCGTAGAATACTCTGTGAAGTGTGATTTAAACTTTTGCAGCGTGTGATAGTAGTGTTCCTATTTTTTAATAGGAATAAATATTTATATTTTTCTTGTTTGTTTGAAATATGTCTTAATAATCTCGGCAAGGGCATTAATCTTTAACATGGTTGGATTTTATGGTGTCCCTAAATGATTTGAATCAGTGACTTAACATTACAAAGTGCCTTAACAACATACTCCATCTTTTAAGGCTCTACACATGGGAACGAAATAAATATCAATATTATTTTAATAATAATAATACTGATATTATTATAAATTTTATATTTCAAATAATAACGATTCATATTACTAATAATATTCATAAGTTAAATTGATAATTAATTATAGTTTTTAGAATAATTTTTCCATATATATATAAAAATATCTACAGAGAGATATATCATACTAACATTTTTAACCAATAAAATGTAGTTTCTATATTTATATAAAACGGTTTATTTATATATCATATTATCTAGATTTAATAATAAATTTAATTATTATTATTCTTGTGAGTGGTTAATATAATTTTTTTTATAAAATTAAAATTTTCACGTTTAAGTTTTGTATTTAAAATTTGTATACTTTTTGAATTTTATAGAAAGATTGTAAACAGAATTCTAAGTTAGTTGTATTTATAAAAATCCTCCGTACAATAAATTAAGGTTTAAAAAATAATATTATTTATAATTATACAACCTGTTCAATCAATTATAAAGATGGAAGGGGATAACGCTAGCAAAAGTGATTAAAAGAGAGTAACAACCGAAAATATGTTATAGAATTCAATTTTTTAAGGTTTCCTTTATTCTTTTTTAGAAGAGTGTTAATGTTTTACATTAAAAAAGAAAATAATTTATCAATAAAGATTTTGTATTTTTTTTTATTTGTTTAAAATAATGTTTTTCTTATTTTTTTTAAAAATTCGAATTGAATAGGACTGACCTGCAGACAACCTTGTATTTATATTATTTTAATAAATAAAAAATTACATACTATGCAGAATACAATAATACGGTAATATTTTAAAAAAAATGAATTAATTTATGTGTAGCGGTCGATGCCCTTCACTTGTTATTCCATTCACGTGATTACATGTTTACCATTTCACTATGCATACGCTTAGTAAATGATATTTTTACTATGCATACTCTTAGTAAATGATATTTGGAAACGGATAGATTTCTGTGGGAGGGCTTGGTAAAATTATATATACATGTTTGGAAATGGGTCGAAATATATACGGTAGATTGTACACTCACTCCTTTCACAGCTCAATTTGTAACCGCATGACTCCCCTATTTTCAAACAACACTAAGAAACTAGATGGTAATTAAAGAAACTACATGGTAATTAAAGTTGATCACCTTATGCTATCCTATGCTATATCCTTGACATGTTTTGTCTTCTATATTAATAGTATAGTGTAATTGTATAGTCATTAAAAGGTCAACAACGTATATAAAATAAAGAGAAAAAATATTAAAATCATATGTAATTGTATATTTAATACAATATTATATGCATATTTAACTTTTGCATGTTTCCCGAATGGGGTTACACCTCATTTTGATCGCATGCAACTCATTAAATTTAATAAGCCTGTCACAACCCTCGTCTTCATATCTCGAATGGAGGATAATATTCAACGGGCTTGTGTGCAGGCTGGACAATTCCCTCATGCAGGTTTAATGGAACTGTTAGTGCGCCATGGTGGATGAACGACGATGGGTATGGGAGGTCTGTGCAACGTCACCTTAGCTCCCTCGCACCTCTCCATTTCATCCGGGTTTGTTATGGCTCCTCTAACTTAGCTCAAATTTCACATTTTGGCTTTGCTCTTTCCACTCTCCTAGCTCTGCGCATTCTCAAGCTAAGCTCAGTCTGGTTTTCCCTCACCCCAATCCCACGGGAGCATGGAAAGCCTAAGAGAGGACCTTCTTGTCATAACCATGCATCCAGGCAGTGACACATCCGCAAGCTTGCCCAAACTTTTTTGACCTCACTGATTTGCTATGACAGGGAGAAAAAAATGCCTCCAATGGCCTATGTAGAGGGGGAAATTACAGAATAACCAATTACGGTTCAGTAATATTCCCTCCTCTACATAGTCATGGACCCCCAATACTTGCCTAGCACTAGTCTCCCTACCTCTACTACAGAGTGTGCCATGGAAAGGGCGACTTGTATAATCGAGGAAGAAAATCCTTTGGTTGACCTCCCTTTTGACCCTCCACTTCCCACCTCAGCTCTGCTCCGAAATCCACAATCTATTTTCTTCCTAGCGCTAGAACATATAGAGCTCATATTTGAGATGTGAAGGGACATGATGGAGTAGATCCACATGCATACTTTATTCAATAGTCGAATTGACATCCTCTCTGAAGCGCTCTCAAGCTCGCAAAGTCAGCAATGTTACCAGACCTGTGCACAACCATACTTCTTCACTCCTCATAGTGACACTCGGGATACCACAGGTTTTGGTGGCTCTCTTGATGATTAATCATTTAAGCTCTCTCCTCTTCTTTTGCAAAGAAATAATGAATTTTTTGTATTCGTGTTCATATTTATATCTTGTTGCATGTACAAAAGTTATGTATCAATATTATTCTGCCACCTGTTTTTGTTTCCAAATGTTTTGCTAAACAAGTGGGGTTTTTTTCTTTTTTCCAACCAAAACAACTGTTTTTGGAGGAATGAAAAACTTTTTATTTACAAAAAAATAAAAATTTGCACAATGTTAAATATTAATATAAAATTACATTTAGGAATTAGAAACATAGAAGCAGGCGTTGCTCATAAGGTGGCCTGTCACTTTCCTGCAACATGTAGTCCATGGACTACATGGACACTATGTAGAATCTCACTTTGTTTCACTTAGATGGGGATCTTTTCAATATGTTTTGATTACTTGACATAGTCTTCTAGATGCATCTTCCTGTCTTTTTAGTAGTGAATTAGGTAGGCTATTTGTAGTGACTTTTCAAAACTAAAAGAATGGCACTCCTATCCAGCCAGTTTGGAAATTTTACAAATTAAGTAATTTATCCAGGTTTTCCTCTCCTTTGATATCTGCATGGTTTTCATTTTGTAGATTTAAAAAAAAAATGGAACCCCTACACTACCAGTTTGGAAAGAAAATATTTGTTTCTAAACCTTTATCGTAACCCTTGTTGTGTCAGCTACAACTAGTTGATGATCTGCTTCTTTGGTATCTGATTATCTGAGTAGTACGCATTTTCTGTCATAGTTATTATTAACACTCCACAACCTTGACTTAACCATAAAGCCACACATGCAAACTCTTTTTAGATAGAAAGACAACTATTATTTCTCAATTTCCACATTTTTATTGTATAGTGTAATAAATTACTTGGTTTCTCCTCACTCCTACTATATTGGAAATTAGATATATTACGACACATGCAATATGTTAATTATGTGTTTCTCATGTTTTTCGCAATCCATTTTGTGGTATTGAGTCAGTTCATTCTTGACCGTTGATTTCTTTCTATCATCGAAACTAAATCTTTTCATCTGAGTGAAACATTATCATGTATTATTAATCATCGAATCTCCAATGCTTGTAGTTCACAAAATTGTAGTCTTAGAAATTTCAGTTTACATCCTGCAAATGCGTTAACAGTTAGAGGAATACTACAATGAAAAAAATAGACGTGTCTCTCATTATGCATAGTATTTACTATGGATATATTAGTAAATAAAAAACACAGACTACAATTAGAGCATTGTAGTGGAAAATTCTATATATTCCCCCTTTGTCCCTCACCCCCTCTCTCTTTCATTTCTCTTCCACCATTTCTCTCTCTTATCATTATTAGTCTCAACCTCACTCTCTCTACCCCTATTTCTCTCTCTATTCCCCCTCTCTCTCTCCATATGTATCCCCCCTTCCTCTCATTCTCTCTTTACCCCCCCTTTTATCTATCCCTCTTTGATTCACTTCCTCTCACTATCGATATGTCTATCCCCCCTCTCTGTGTCCCTCTCTTCCCACGCACACTCTATCTCTACCCCTCCTCTTTTTCTTGCTCTCTCCCCCCCTTATCCATCTCT
>JZKD02S2273511.1:230406-300005 GCA_000966675.3 Picea glauca
TTATATTGCCACCATCTTCATCTAGATACTTTATTCACAACAACTTGTGTACACTGCATGATGGTTTTACATTTTATCAAAAAGATTGCTTAGATGGGACATGCCCTGGGTGCAGTGGTGGAATGCCATTACTGAGAAAATGTATCCATGTAAGTGATGATAATGAATTAGGGAGGAAGGAGGTTACCTTGCAAAGCTTTAAATATGTCACATATGATATAGATGGAGGAGAGGAAAGAAAAAATATACAAGTGGTTACTTTCCAAGTATGATTTTGTGACTTCATGAAGGAATTCATCGAAAATACAAAACATTATGTTCAACATCTCCATGTGGCTCTATGGTAGGACGAGCATTTTACAATATGCAGAGATACATTTCTTGTTGGTAGTCCATTATCAATGGTTGATTTTGCTAAGAACTACACCCTTCAACCATAAAATGAGATTCAAAGCCAATATTATCACTCAAATGTAGTCAACATAATGGTCCATATCACATAGAAGCATGCACTAGATAGTAATGAAAAAAACATAGTTAGTAATAAACAAAACATAGTTATATTTAAAGAGTATCACTTATAAATAAGTGATGATAGATGCCATGACTTATCCTATGTACAACATTGTTTTCAGTTGTTCTGTAATCAACTTAACAAGGAGAACATATAGATGGATCAACATTGGATTTGGTAATATGGTTGTGCAGGCCAGTTCAAAAATTCTCATGTAATTCAGTGGTTGTGTATGTTGAAAACAAAACTAAAGGTACCACACATTTGGATCCATTTTGAGTCTGGGCACGGGAAAGGGGAGAATCATGGAGCAAGTGGATGAATAAAAAGAGAATTACAAATGAAAGCAATGAATTTAACAACTACTTCCCTCATTTGAGATGCAAAATCCATTATTGAATGGTGTTCTTCAGTAATGGGAGAAGGAACAGGAACCGATGATGTCCAATCACAAAGGAAATGACATGCACATAGATATTTTTGGGAGGTGGTCAATGTAGATCAATTATAGTGGTATGAATGCAAAACAATCTAGGGAACTCATGGATTCCATTCAGTTAGAAAAATAGAAAATGTAATAGTTGGAATATGGATGGGAAACCTCTCTTGCTTCTATGGTCCATGCAGTAGTAATTAATCAAATTATTGTGAATCGATAGACTGGGTTGATAGATGGGATCATGTATCACGCCCCATTGGTCAAAATATAACTATGGAATTGTCCCAATTGGAGGTGGAACAATCAATTATTTCAACATATTATGATCTTGTCTCACATCTTGTACTGTCAGGTTCATTGAATCCTTCTATTAAATTTTTAATAACTAACATAAAAATTTTACTCCTTCGTCATTTAGTAGACTCTTATTTTGGCACTCCATTTTTTGCAAGGCACAAATACACAGTGGTTTCCCCAATAGATAATGGGGCATTGGTCGTTGGCTGGCACGATTCTTAGAGGGAAAGCATACCCTCATGTGAATAGTAACAGACTCCAAAGGCATTGAATTTCAAATTGGGCCGATGGTTATTAAAGGAGAATATTAGAGACATGATGAAAGAACAAGAAATAAAGGTGGTTATGTATTTCAATATTATAAACCAGGTGAAGTCATATACCACTTTACAAAATTGGTTATTGGTACAAACCTCCAACTACAAACAATTCTAAGGAAGAAAACATCAAAGGTATGGCACTTATTTCCTTACTCTGAGCATGAGAAGATAATGGAGACCGCCAGTATTAGAATTGATCCCAATGGTCTACCTGAATGAACATAGGTATGTCAAAAGAATAATTTTGGATTCATTTTATGTTTTTTATAGTATTATTGTATTTCCATGCCTTGCCTTTAATTGTCATGCCATGCCTTGCATTTCCTTGTCACTCCATGCCATTCCATTCCTTGCCTTTCCATCTCGTGCCTTTCATTTCCTTCACTTGTCTTTCCTTTCATTTCATTTCCATGCCTTACCTTGTATTTCCATGTCTTCACTTTTTTTTCCTTCACTTTTCTTTCCTTGCCTTCACTTTCCTTGCTTTCACTTGCATTTCCTTTCCTTTCCTTCACTTGAATTTCCTTTCCTTGCCTTCACTTGCCTTAACTTCACTTGCCATTCCTTCACTTTCCATGACTTCACTTGGATTACCTTCACTTTTCATGCCTTCACTTGCCTTTACTTTCCTTCACTTTTCATGGCTTCACTTGCATTATCTTTCTATAGTATTCTTGTATTTCCATGCCTTGCCTTACCTTGTCACACCATGACTTCCCTTTCCTTGTCACTCCATGCCATACAATGCCTTTCCATTCCATACCATGCCTTTCCTTTCCTTCACTTGCCTTGCATTTCATTTCCTTTCCTTGTCATTCCATGCCATTTCCTTCACTTGTCTTTCCATGCCTTCACTTTCCAAACCTTAATTTTCCTTCATTTTCCTTCACTTTCCATGCATTCACGTGCCTTCACTTTCCTTCACTTTCATTTTCTTCCCATGTCTTTCATTAACTTGCCATACCATTCCATTAATTTAATTTCCTTCACTTGCCTTCACTTTCTAATGCCTTCACTTTCCTTAAGTTTCCATTCCTTCATTTTCCTTCACTTTCCATTCCTTCACTTTCCTTCACTTTCCATGCATTCACTTGCATTTCCTTTCCATTCATTTCCTTTCCCTACCATGCCATGCCATGCATCCACTTGACTTGCCTTCACTTTATTGAACTTTCCTTCACTTTCCATGCCTTCACTTAAATTTTCCTTCCTTTCCATGCCTTCACTTTTCTTCACTTTCCTTCACTTGACATGCCTTCACTTCCCTTCAATTTAGTTCACTTTCTTTCACTTTCCATGCCTTCACTTGCATTGTGTTTCCATGCCAATCCATTCCTTCACTTGCCTTGCCTTGCCTTGCCTTCACTTTCCATTCCTTCACTTACCTTTCCTTCACCTTCCATGCCTTCCCTTTTCATGCCTTCAATTTCCTTCACTTTTCAAGCCTTCACTTGCCTTCACTTTCTATTGTATTCTTGTATTTCCATTCATTTCCTTTCCATGCCATGCCATGTGTTCACTTTCCTCTCCTTTCCTTCACATGCCATGCCTTCACTTGTATTTATTTTCCTTCGCTTGCCTTGCCTTGCCTTCACTTTATATGGTCACAACTACATTTGAACCCAAAATACAACGACATACTCTGACGCCACCCAAAAAATTGGCCTTGTCATCGGATTTTGCCTTAAAAAATTGTAACTTTTTTTTTTTCAAATTGGCCCCGAGGGTCATCGGATATTCTACGGAAATGGATGATACATATATGGACTTGAAGTGTACAAGGTATTCGGGTCATCGGATATTCTACGGAAATGGATGATACATATATGGACTTGAAGTGTACAAGGTATTCCTTAATATATATATATATATATATATATATATATAGAATTAATATTGATAGAATTATTGACTTCTATTGGTATATTATTATATAAATTAGTGTTGAAGTTTAATTATGTCACTATGTTTTGTAGAAGACGTTTCTTAATTATGACAAAAAAACACTTTCATTTGTTTTATAGTGCATATATTTTTTCAGGCTTTGGGTAATTGAGAGTGACGCAACGGGGGGGGCAGTAGATGAGCTTCCACCTTTCTACCTTCATATGGTTGGCCCCATTCAATAGAGAATATTAAATAATTCTCAAAAAAATGAGAAGCTCAGTAAGGTTAATGAAAAATTATTCTTATTTCACATAGTTCATTATTATATAATATTTAATAACTCAAAAATAAGTTGTGCTTCCTCATTTACTTGAAACCGATGCATATAAATGCCATGTGAATGGGGCCAATGTTGAAATTTTCCGATTTGTGCTTATATGGACTAAAATTTGACATGGTTAGAATAGACACATGCATTTATGGTATGGGAGGGTTTCTGAAGTCAAACAAAACTCACAAAAACAATTCGATAATGAAACAACAAGCCTATAGCATAATTAATGTGAATGGGACCAAGGTTAAATTTTTTTCAATTTGTTCTTATATGGACTGAAATTTGACATGGTTAGACTAGATGCATGAAATGATGGTATGGGAGGGTTTTTGGACTCAAACATGACTCACACAAACAATTCAACAATAAAAAACAATCCTATATAATAATTAATGTGAATGGGGCCAATGTTGATTTTTTTTTCAATTTGTGCTTCTATGGACTGAAATTTGACATGCTAGGAAACAACACATGCATTGATAGTATTGGAGGGTTTCTAGAATGAAACATGACTTAATATAACAATTCAAAAAACAAATATTCTTTGTTTATTCTATCAAAACCCAAGAGTAAGGCCCGCCTGCTCATGTACTTGACCCCGCTTATAAGTGACATGTGAATGGGGCCAACGTTGGTTTTTTTTCAATTTTTACTTGTATGGACTAAAATTTGACATGGTTAGACTAGATGCATGTATTGATGGTATGGGAAGGTTTTTGGGATAAAAAATGACTCAAACAAGAAATTCAACAATCAAACATTCTTTGGTTATTCTATCAAAACCCAAAACTAAGGCACACCTGCTCATGTACTTAACCTCACTTATAAGTGACACATGTGAATGGGGCCGACGTTGAATTTTTTTCAATTTGTGCTTGTATGGATTGAAATTCGACATGGTTAGACTAGATTTATGCAATGATGGTATTAGAGGGTCCAATTAAAGACAAAAAACATTAAAATTACAATTTTTAAAGATAAAATCTGACGATAAGGCCAATTTTTTGGGTGGCGTCGAAGGATGTTGTCGGATTTTGGGTTCAAATGTAGTTGTGAAGGATTCTTAGTTGTGACAGTTCTTTGAGAAATATCATCAAACACATTCCCATTGGAATCCATTTCCACCTATAATGATGAATAAATGTCATCATCGTAAATGTCACCATTGTTGCCATAGTATTGCAACAACAAAGTTTCAATGAACATGATGTTCGTTATAGTTATAACATATTCATCGAAACTATTCGAAAACATGGGACTTTGGATGATGAGTTTGGAAGAAAGAAGAAGATGTGGATAGATGACATTTTGTATTTAAATAATGATTTCATACTAATATTCTTTATAGAGAAAAAAGGTACTTACATGAAATTAAGTACTTATCAAGTTATTATTTTTTTATGTTATTGCATTCCCTTGCAGTACTAGATGTGGGGATATCCGTCTCAAACAATTTTTAAAAGAAACAACGAAAATACATTGTATTAGGACTAGACATCAGAACTAATGACCTCTAAATGGGGCCAACACTGAATTGTTTTCAAATTGTTTCTATATGCACTGAAATTTGACATGGATAGATTGTTCGCAATTTGACATAGATAGACTGTTCACATTCCTTGAAGATATGGGAGGGTTTCCAAACTCAAATATGACTCACACACCCACTCTATATATCTGATCGCGTCCTCGTTTAGTTTGAAATTTCTCGGATTAATGTCATGGATATTGGAACTCCCAACACACCCATCGTCATGATCATGCTCTTTATATTCATATCCTATGATGCTCAAAACCAACATCATTCCGATTATAAGTCATATATAAGGCCCTAAACTATAAGACATTCTTTGCAGATAGAATTTTTTTCCTGAGGGTGGAATACAATCCAAATTTGAAGGATTAGGTGTAAAAATGATGGAACTTATGTCCCAAGCATCATTTGATTGCTAGTATCTTGGTAGCTTTCAAGACTCTTATCTCTACAAGGATCCCACAAGAGTACTTCAATAAGGGGGGAATATTTTTTCCCTTGTTTGGAATGCGAAATAGTATGTTGGATATCTCAATGGAAAAATACCAGAACCTTTCTCGCATATCTTATTTCAATAATTACACCAAAAAAACATTTTATAAGTGCCCATTTCAATCGAAAATAGTTATCCTACCATGGATTTGACCAACTTTAGCTAGTAGGTGATTTTCACCATGCTCACCCGAATCATGTCATTCCTTGCAAAGACCACTTACTCACTATGAGATATACACATTACAACTTATGGATCCCAATCATGCCATATTTAATTTATTAATATGTCCTTCGTAGTTTTCAAGAAATGTGTCCCAAAAGGATCCGAAAATTAGTATGTCCTTAGACCCTAGGCCAAGGACTAGGCCCAAAGAAACCACCCTGATGTTACAAATATCAAAATGGCCACCATATCCCACTTACAACCCAAAAATTTCTTGTATAGGGGTTGAATGTTAGCTTATGTTCCAATGCATGGATTATGGACCATAAAGGAAAATTTTATGGACTATAGACCTTAAATTTTGACTTTATACCATGGACTAGGCCCAAAAAACCATCCCTAATATGACAAGTCTTAAAATGGGAACCACAACTTACTCACATGTGAATTATTCCCTATGTATGGATTGTGAGGTGGCTTGAGACACACATGCATGGTTTATGATTCCCAAAGACAAATGTTATTGCCTAATTTTCCCAAACTATGCCCTTATCTCTACAGGTGAAATATTCCCTATGCATGACATGTAATGGATTGTGGGGCCACACATGGCCCATGAGTGCCAAATACAAATTTCATGGCCTCAGACCTTAGAATTTAGCATTGGACCATGGCATAGGCATTGAGAACCATCATTAGTGTGAGAATCCTTTAAATGGTGATCATATCTCACTTGTAAGCTAAAGAATCAAGATTCCAAATGTAAGGCATGTGTGGTGGTTTGGGGTACTTATGCATCTAATTACTACGCACCTATCACATACAACCAAAAACATAAGTGCTAACACACATATATTAAACATAAGCACAAATGCACATAAAATATTAATTAGTTACCCACATATCTAATTGATGCTTCTTGTTGGTGACCATTCTCCTCACAGGCAAATGGTTAGTCATGTGTTAATTAGACCGACTAGGTCCAAGGGGGATAGGGGTTAATGAGTTAGTAATCACCCAACCTAGACCTTGGATCCACACCCCCTAACCTTCTAACTCATTGGTCCACACACATTAGAGAAAAAAAGATCAAGAACATTCTAACTGGAAATGAGGATGATGATGACAATGACAATGATGTCAACTTTTATCATTAGTAAAAATCATTGATCATGTAGCAAAATTTATTATGATGTAATTAAATTTATCACCCAGCAAAATCTATGATTTTTTATTTGTCTTAGCTGGCATTAGCATTCAAGTATGAAATAAATTTTCTACTATGATATGATTGTAGCAAAGAATGATAACAACGACAATGATAAAAGTATGACAATAGAAAAGTGACATTCAGAAAATGCACTTGCATGACAAAAAAATGTAACACTTTGAATCTTGAACGATAGTACTATGTCACATGCAAATTCTGAACTGACTTAGCTAGCAAATGAACTTTGACAAGCCCTTATGGCCCAAGCATCATTTGATTGGTAGCATCTTGGTAGCTTTAAAGACTCTTATCTCTGCAAGGAATGTTTCTTTGGTAGGATATTGGTAGATTTCAATATTCTTATCTCTTATCTCTCAGTGCATGATCACTTTTGGAGACAATTCGAGAAAAAGGAAAAAAATTACAAATTTTAAAGGTAAAATCCGATGACAAGGCCATTTTTTTGGGTGGCGTCGGAGGATGTCATCGGATTTTGGGTTCAAATGTAGTTGTTTTATAAAAATGATTTCTTATGTAGGGCTTACATGGTGAAATGGACTGTATTCTATAAGAACAATTTCTATTCCAAAACCTCAAAATGGATAGTACCATTTATTGTTCATAACACAATTATTCTTTGTATGTTTCCTTTGTGGTGTATGAAGTGCTCACTCATGATGCATGAGCACCAAATATAAATGATGTAAACTAAGGTCACCCTCAATTGTATCCCTTTATTATGGATTAGGCCATGAGAACCATCCCTAGAGTACCAGATATTAAAATGGACACCATTTTTAATTCGTGAACCATGTATTCCATATTTATGGTGTGTGTGATGGCCTAAGGGACCACACATGTCCATGATATTTTAGATACAGATTTTATGACCTTAGACACTATCTTTTGGATTTAAAAAATTACATGGGAATGAACAGCAATCCCCAATGCACCAATCCTCAATATGGTTACCATATCTCACTTATAATTCCCATATAGGGCTTGCATGCTGGCTTATGGTCCAATCTGTGCCTCATGAAACCTAAACAAACATTTTATGGACTATAGATCTTATATTTTGACTTTAGACAATTGACTAGGCCCAAAACACCATCCCTACTATGAAATGTCTTAAAATGGGCACCACAACTTACTCACATGCCAACTATTGCCTATTTGTAGTAATTATATGCATAAGTACCCTGAACCACCACACATGCCTTACATTATGAATCTTTATCTTAAAAGTGAGATGTGATCACCATTTCAAGGATTTTCACACCAATGATCGTTCCCAATGCCTATGCCATGGTCCAATCCCAAATTCTAAGGCCTTAGGCCATGAAATTTGTCTTTGGTACTCATGGGCTATGTGTGGCCCCACAAGCCATTACATGTCATGCATAGGGAATATTTGACCTGTAGAGATAAGGGCATATTTTTGGAAAATAAGGACACAACATTTGTTTAAAATTTTTAATTGCAAATATAATATATAATTCTAATATATATTAATTATATAATATATAAATTATATATAATTATAATAAATATTTTATATATGATTATAATATATATATTTTATATAATAAACCAAACCAAAAAAAATTATTACATTTCAAACTTGTGCGCGAGGAGAGCACACAAGGAGAGCACATGGGGAGAGACAAGGAGAGCCAAGGAGAGCATAGGAGGAGATCCAAGGAGAACACACAAGTAGTGAATCCCCAAACCCTAACATCTGTGTGAGGGTACATTGGAGAAGGAGATAGAGGGCATGTTGGAGGAGACATAAGTCCCAGAGGGTAGAGGAGACTGAGCTAGAGGGCATACCGTGAGCACACCAGAGAATGTTGAGTGGCAGTTCCACCAATCACACCCACAATTGTTGGATATAAAATTCTATATTATTTATCTATAATCGTGTGGAACCTTATCGCTCAGCCTCAGGGAGAAATGAGTGGCGCCTACTGTTTTTCTTTAGTTCACCCATGAAGACCCAAAAAATCCTTACAATGCCTTATTGTCTGTAAGAAGTCCTTCTTGGGAAATTTTGTTCCCCTCTACTTTCTTGATGTTCATGGAACCCATGCCTTATTTTCCTCTCCTCCACAACTGGTAAATGCATGGATATATATCCACAAACCAACCTCATCTTTCTTGTAACAAACAAATCATTCTAACACCAACGATAAGTTGATTCCCCAATGAATATAACACATAAATATACTAGAATTAAAGAAAGTTTTTTATTTTCCAAACACTCTTTAATCCACCCCCCATGCATTTGAATACCATTCATTGACTAGATACTAGGACCATGACATAGAGACAATGGTAATGGAACTACCAAGCTAATATCTAGCTCCCAGGGTGATCCAAGTGGATATTGTTGGCCACCCACGTATTCCAACTGGCTCCTCTTGTTCGTTTTTAGTTGAACACATTCTTTTGTACTTATTTATAATTGTGGGTTCTACACTCATGGGGATATATAAATCCCTACACATCTTCCAAGTGGATACTAGTGGCCTCTCACCTAATCCAACTAGATTATTTTATATGTTTTCATGTCAGCACATCTTGATGTATTTTGAGGGCCGTTTTGGAGCCCTAAACAATGTTTTTTTGGCTTGCCACAGTCAATGATCCGGATTTTATGAGAAGAATGAAATGAATACAAATTATTAGCATGTGATTAACAAAAAATAACAAAGATACAATAAAACTGGTTTCCTATTCAATAACGAAATAAGTTGAAACTGTAAAATGCAGCAGAAACAAGCTTGTTGGAATGGTGGCAGCTTATCTCTGAGAAGAGATGTGACGGTAGCGTGCATTCACAAGAAGAAGGTTACAATGAGGCTATCAAGGCCTTTTTACAATAATAAATAATGCCAAAAACCCTAGACATCCAAAAACCTAACCCTAGGAGATGAAACACCAAAAGTCATGTGGGCCTCGTTTGGGTAAGCTAGTATATCAATTTCCCGGGGTCGTAACTTTTGCATACGATCTCCATTTTAGGCGTGTGATAGCCCGTTGGAAAGGTATCATTGAGTAGATTCATTTTGGGGGATCAATAATTCCTTGAGATATAATTAAGGAGATCGATACTGAAAAACCTTTATTTAGGCCCTCAAAATGGCCCTGGAAGTAAAAACTGCTAAAAATAGTAAATTGCCAAAATGTCAGAAAACGGTTTTGAGCTAGTTGGAAAAGGTGGGTGGCCATGAATATACATATGGATCAATCCTCACTCATTAGGAAGTAATGGTCTCCATTTAATTTAGGTCCCCCATTAGATGAGGAAATTTCTGCTGAATTTGGCCCCAGGTGAGCCACTTGCCTTGGTGCAGGAGCTGCCCTGCTTTGACGACTCGATAAAGCTGGATCCTTTGTTGTCGAGTGGCCTTGATCTATATGTCCAAAATATGATCATTGGATGCCTATTGTATGCAGTTGGGGTTGAGCTCTGTTGGTGTCATTTTTTCTGCTACTTCTGAGGTGTCCAATAATGGTGGGAAATAAGGGTGAAGGAGATCCACGTTGAACACTGGGTGCAGGCCAAGGAAAGGAGGAATGTTGAGCTCAAAAGAATTATCCCCCACGGACTTGGTGATAGTGTACGGTCCATAAAGGAGTGGGAGAAGCTTTCGATGGGGTCATGTAAGGCGTTCTTTCTGCAAGTGCAACCAAACTTTGTCGCCCACCTGAAACTTATGTGACACCCGATGTTGATCATGGCGATGTTTGTACTTGTCATTGGACTTATGTAGGATATCTTGAACCTGTTGGAGGATGTGGTAGATCCGCTCAATGAACCGGGTGACTTTTTCAGCTTCAGTTGGAGCAGGAGATGAGTCAGTCGAGGTGACCACAAGGGGAAGTGCAGCATCTATGGGACCCAATGGTTGGAATCCCAACCCCACTTGAAAGGGGTTGTGGTCGGTTGAGCTATGCAAGGCTTGGTTGTAGCTATGTTGTACATAAGGAAGGCTGTCATCCCATGTTATAGGGCTCTTTTAATTATACATGCGAAGGATATCCACAATCATTTGATTTACAACCTCGGTTTGGTCATCTGTCTAGGGGTGTAAGGCCATGGATTTGGTGATCTTGGTGTCCAGCAGCGACCAGAGGCTCGACTAGAATGTGCTGAGAAATTTACTATCTTGATCTGAGACAATGGTTTGTGGGATTCCAAAATGTACCCATACTCGTTCAAAGAAGAGCTTGGCAGTGGCCTCTGTTGTGATGCTCTTCTTGCAGGCAACCAGAATCACCATCTTATAAAAGCGATCAAAAACCACAAAAACACAGTCATTTCCCCGCTTGGTGGATGAGAGGCCCGACATGTAGTCCATTGAGATGGATTCCCATGGCCTGTTAGGAGTAGGAAGAGGGGTGTACAAGCCCTGTTTCTTAGTGGTAGGTTTGGCAATAGCGTAGGCAGTGCAGGACCTGATATACTTGCCGACCTCCTGTCGAAGTTTCGACCAGTAGAAATGTTTCTGTAGCATCGCCATTGTATTTTCGATGCCGAAGTGTCTTGCCACCCGACTTTAGTGGGCTTCCCAGATCATATTCACTTGCTCGCTTGATGGAACACAGATATGTCCTAGACGACACAACAACCCATCCTGAAGATGGAAATTATCGACAACTGCATTTGCACCCAACATTTGGTAGGTGGTGGCGAAGTCAGGGTCTGTCTCATAGATTTGGGGCCATCCAGATGTCTCATGGCTACAAGAGTCTATCACTGTGGTGAGTGCCGCAATTGGTGGTCTGCTGAGGCAATCAGTGATGCGATTGGTGCTTCCTATTTTATACTTGATGTTGAGGTGGAATTTCTACAAGTATGTGGACCACTTTTGATGGCGGTCATTTTGCAGTTTTCCCTGTGTCTACATGAACTGCAGTGGCTTATGATCAGTGTGGATGATTGTCTCCTTCCCAAGAATGTAATGTCTCCATTGGCAACATGCTTTCACAATGGAGTACATTTCTTTGTCGTAAGTAGGGTACTTACGGACAGTGTCTGACAATGTCTCACTATGATAGGCCATGGGGTGGTCGTGCTGAGTGAGAACAATGCCCACGACATAGTCTGAAGCATCTGTATCGATCTCAAAGGGATGTTGTTGGTCTGGTAGTGAAAGTACTGGGGCTGAGCACAAGCGCTACTTCAAATCATCGAACGCTTGTTGTTGGGACTGGACCCACGCAAATTTTTCCTTACCACCACCTCTGTTTATTTGGCTGAGAGCCCATGCAATATGGGAGAAACCCAACATGAACCTACAGTAGAAATCAACAAGTCCCAAGAAGCTCTGAAGCTCAGTGAGTGTTGTTGGGGCTGGTCAGTCATAGATGATTTGGATCTTGGCTGGATCCACATGTACGCCATGCTGATCAATGATGTAGCCCAGGTAATGGACCCTGTCCATGCCGAAGGAGCATTTTTTCAGGTTGGTGTATAGCTTGTGCTGCTGTAGGGTGTGCAGAACCTGTTGAATATGTTGTAAGTGTTCGTCCCAAGTCTTGCTGTAAATTAGAATGTCATCCAGATACACCACTACAAAAGTATTGGTGAATGGTCATAGGATATTGTTCATCATCCTCATGAAAGTGGTTGGAGCATTTGTCAAACCAAAGGGCATGACCAACCATTCAAAAAGTCCTTCCTTTGACTTGAAGGTCATCTTCCATACATTTGTCTATTCTATCGGGACCTGGTGGTAGCCAGACTTCAGATCAATATTACTGAAGTATTTTTCCCCCATGAGTTGATCAAGGAGGTCATCGATACGGGGAATCAGGAACTGGTTTTTGACAGTGATTTTATTCAGAACCCGATAATCAATACAGAGTCGCCAGGTTCCATCTTTCTTCTGTACCATCATGATTGGGCTCCCACAAGGTGATGAGCTAGGGCGTATGTGCCCCTTGGGGAGTAGTTCTTGGATCTGTCTCTTGATCTCCTCATTCTCTAACAAAGAGAGATGATAGACTGGCCCATTGGGCAACGATGCGTCGGGGGTCAGATCGATGGGGTGCTTGACCTAGCAGTGCAGAGGTACCCCTGTAGGTGAGGAGAAGATATCTGAGTATTCTTCCACGACCTTATCTACTTGCTTCTGTTGTGTGGAGAGGTCGGTCGCAGAGACCCTAGATGTGGCTGTGATCTTTCGCTTATTCTAAGAGTGAGTCATGAAGAAGAAAAACTTCATCGTCTGAGAGATGGCCTTCCTGCATTTCTTACCAGAGATCAAGGAAATAGCACTAGGTGGGATTGCCTCAAGTATCCTGTACAATTTCCTATTCAAAGTAATAATAACACTACAAGGCCTAGACTCATATACAACATGACATTTCCATAAATAAGGTTGGCCCAAAGGAACCTCACAAACTTCAAGAGGAGTAACATCACACAATACCTCGTCTTTGAAGGGATTGATGCCATATGACAATCGACAATGTTGGCCGACATGGAGATTGCTTCCTTGGTAGAGCCATCCAATGGTGTAGGGTTGTGGGTGCGGCGTTATTGGCAGGGCCAACCGCTTGATGACCTCTTCTGAGATGAGGTTCTTCTGGCTACCACTGTCAATTATGAAGTGCAATGGGGTGCCTTTTATCCACATCTGTGAATGGAAGAGGCGCTCTCCTTCTTCTGGCTCGTCTGGTTCACCAGGCTAGATCTTGGTGGTAACAACGGTGGCACTGGGTTCCGTGTTAATGATTCTTCTTCCCCTTTCTGGTTCTGTCTTGGAGTTAGAATCTGCATCTAATTCATAGGCTTTCACTTCGGCCATCAGTGACTTCTTTGAGAGACAGTCAGCAGTTTTATGCCAAGGGATCTTATGGAAGTCGCAACACTTCCCGGTATCTTTCTTTGTCTTTTTGGTGTCCTTCTTTGCTTGCGGCTTGTACTGGTTGTCTTGATACTGTCCATATTTTCTCTTTCCTTTGTTTGGTGGGTTGGGTCAGCCCTTTCCTGGCTTTGTTGTGAGGGGTTCCCAGGCCCAAATTGTCGCGTCTTTTGTTTGAGCTTCTTCTCGATTTTGACGACGTATCGGTAGGTCACGCCCAAAGATGAGATGTCTAGAAATTCCATTTCTGTATAGATGTATCTATGCAGAGCACTGCGATACTTGAGCACCATATGTCTCTCTGAATCTTTGATACCCAACTTGGTGCGCAATGTATGGAAGATATTTGTGAAATCTGGCATTGCTTGGTCTCTTTCTTGCCGTAGTGTGGTCCATTTGGTATACAGGTCGTCATAACTTTTGAAAGGGTAGTATTGTTCCTTAATAGAATCCCTAAAGGATTCCTAGGTGGTCGTTACTGAAAATAATGAGGTTTCCTCTATTTCCTTTTTCTCACAGAAAGTTTCCCACCAATCTTTGACATGGGGAACGGTTTTGAGGAGCGTAAAAGTAATATTTTCTCTATTCGAAAATTTATGAACAGAAAAATACCCTTCTCGTAGATTCAACCACTTGTCTACAGCATTTGCATCTATATGACCTTCAAATATAGGAATATAAAATTTTATGTGTACCTTGAAGGGGTCGGAGCCTCCGTTTGAAGAAGATGCATCGCCTATTGGTAGTCGTCGAAGGATTTGCGCGAAACTATCCATCATCTCGTTCCTCTGATGCATGAGGGATTCCTCAATCAACAATTTGAAAGGATCTCCTATCCCATCATATTTCTTTTCTCCTGCCATGGGAAGTCGCTTGGGCGTGCAAGAGATTCTGTCCTCAAGAGAAACAAGCTCGATACCCAACTCTTTTTACTCTGACCTCGTTGGGGACATGCATTAAGACGACAAGGAGCATACCGCTCTAAAACCACTGATCCGGATTTTATGATAAGAATGAAATGAATACAGATTATTAGCAGGTGCTTAACACAAAATAATAGAGATACAGTAAAACTGGTTTTCTATTCAATAACGAAATAAGTTGAAACTGTAAAATGCAATGGAAACAAGCTTGTTGGAATGGTGGCGGCTTATCTATGAGAAGAGATGTGATGGCAACGCGCATTCACAAGAAAAAGGTTACAATGAGGCTCTGAAGGCCTTTTTACAATAAGAAAGAATTCCAAAAACCCTAGACATCCAAAACCCTAACCCTAGTAGATGAAACGCCAAAAGTCATGTGGGCCCCGTTTGGGTAAGCTAGTAGATCAACTTCCCGGGGTCGTAACTTTTGCATACGATCTCCATTTTAGGTGTGTGATAACCCGTTGGAAAGGTATCGTCGAGGATATTCATTTTGGGGGCTCAATAATGTCTTCAAATATCATTAAGGATATTTATACCGAAAAAACCTTCATTTAGGCCCTCAAAAAGGTCCCGGAAGTAAAAACTGCTAAAAATAGTAAATTGCCAAAAATGTCAGAAAACTGTTTTGAGCCAGTTGGAAAAGGTGGGTGGCTACCAATATCCATATGGATCAGTCAAACTGTAGACTGAGTTAGATTTCTACAGAGTAATGTGTAGTTCTCTGAAATTCCTTTTGAGCATGCTATCACGTGCCTAAAACGGAGGTTGTATGAAAAATTTACGACCCTAGGAAGTTGAGGTACCAAATTACCCATGCAGGCATGAATTTTGGTATTTCCCCTCCTAGGATTAGGTTTTGGGAATTCTAGGGTTTTGGAACTCATGAGTAATATCAAAAAGGAATTTGGAGCCTCATTGTAATCATTTTTCTTAGATGGATGCACATAACATCTACATATCTTCTCAGAGATAGCTACCACCATTCGAGAATGTGTTTCAGCTATACAATTTTAGCCTATTTCATTTATTCAATAGAAGATATTTTTCACTAGATATATGTGTTGTTCTTCATATCTTTGTGTTTATCGTATTTAGTTTATTGATTAGTTCATTCCTCCTAAATATGGATCGGTGGTATAAAAGTGGTTTTCTCTTCGTTTATTTTTCTTCATGCATGTCCCCGACAAGATCTGGGTATAAGAAGTTGGGACTGGAACCAATAGATCCATTGCAATATCGATCGCGTCGACCCCAAAAAAACCCATGGGAGATGAAAACAAATATGATGGAGTACGAGATCCTATTAAATTTTTTCTTGAGTAAGCCCTCACGCAACAAATGAATGAAATGATGGACAACTTTGCGCATATCCTTCGATGACTGCCCACATGAGAAGCATATTGATGAAGCTACCATGCAAGCGCCTTCAAGGTACAGGTAAATTTTATATTCTATTATTTGAAGGACTGATAGATGCAGATGATGTAGATAAATGATTGAATCTTCTCGAAGGGTATTTTTTCATCCACAACTTTTTCGATAGGGAAAATATTACTTTTTCACTCCTCAAGGCCATCCCCATGTTAAGGAATCCTGGGATACTTACTCTGAGAAAAGGGTCGTAGATGAATATACAATATTTGTGGTTCCCCCTACATGGTATTCCTTTCGGGATGCCATTAAAGAAAAACAATACCCTGTTGGAAGCTGCGAGGACCAGTACACCAAATGGACCACCCTGCGTGAAGAAAGGGACCAAACAATATCATATTTCACCAATATTTTCAATACGCTTCACACCAAATTGGGTATCAAATACTCTGAGAGACATATGGTGCTCAAATACTGTGGTTGTTTTCATATATACATTCAAGAAAAAATGGGGTTTCTGGATATCGCCTCATTCGGTAGTGCTTATAGATATGTTGTCAAGATCGAGCAGAAATTTAAGTAGAAGAGGCGGGAGTTTGGATCTGCAAAGTTCTCACAACTGAAGTAGGGAAAAGGAGGCCCCAACCCACACAAAAGGGATCAAGCTGAGATTTCCACTCTCTGGAAAACCAATCAAAGCCACAAAAAAAGAAGGGAAATGAGAAGACGAAGAAGGACATGAGAAAATGGTGTGAGTACTATAAAATCCCTTGGAACAACACTGAAGAATGTCACTCCAAGCAGTTACTCGTGGCCGAGCTGAAGGATTTTGAGTCTGAAGATGATTCTAATTTTGAATCACATATAGAAGGAGCGAAGAGGAATATCGATGTTGAACCCATTTCCACTGTCACTACCACCAAAGTCCATCCAAGCGAACCAAAAGAACCATAGGAAGGAGAACACCTCTTTCACTCATAGATGTGGGTAAAGGGGGATCCACTTCATTTCATTGTCAATAGAAGCAGTCAGAGTAACCTGATATAAAAAAAGTACATTAAGAGGCTGGACCTTCCGATGACATCGCACCCTGATCCATACACCATTGGATGGCTTCATCAAGGGAGAGATCTTCATGTCAGCCAAAATTTTTGTCTTCCCTATGAAATCAAGACTTTCAAATATTAGGTATTGTGTGATATTTGTCCCCTTGAATTTTTTGATGTTATTTTAGGAAAACCATATTTTTGGAACTGTCATGTTGTCTACGAGTCTAGGCCCCACAGTGTTATTATCACTTTGGGTAGACAATTGTACAGGATACCAGAGGTAGCGCCACCTACCACTATTTCTTTAATCTCTGCTAAGAAATGCAGTAAGGTCATTTCATAAACTGGGAAGTTTGTCTTCTTTTTTATCCTTGCTCATAGTAAGAAGAAAATTTATGCCAGATACATGGCCTCTATATAGAGCCTCTCTTTCCAACAGAAGAAATTGGATGAGATTGTGGAAGAATACAAAGACACATTCTCCTCACACACCGGGGTACCGACACAATGCCAAGTCAAGCATCCAATTGATGTGACCCCCGGTGCACCTCTACCTAATGGACTGGTGTATCATCGCTCACTGATGGAAAATAACAAAATGAGGCATTATATCCAAGATATTATTCAAAAGGGGCACATCAGACCCAACTCCTCCCCCTATAGAAGCCCGATTGTGCTGGTATAGAATAAGAACGGGACTTTGTGACTCTGCATTGATTACATAGCCTTAAAAAAAATCACACTCAAGAACTAGCATGTAATTCCCAGGATTGATGACCTTCTTGACCAACTCAAGGGGGTAAAATTCTTTGGCAATATTGACCTAAAGTCTGGCTACCACAAGATTCCCATCGAACCAATTGATGTATGGAAGATAGCCTTCAAATCTAAAGAAGGTATATTTGAATGGCTAGTCATTTCCTTTGGCTTAACAAATGCACCAACCACTTTCATAAGGTTGATGGATGATGTATTGAGACCCTTCAACAACTCTTTTGTGGTGGTATATTTGGATGACATCCTCATCTTTAGCCGAACATAGGAGGAGCACATGCAGCATATTCAATAGGTTTTGAGCACTCTGAGACAACACAAGTTAAATGCCAACTTGGAAAAATGATATTTTGGAATGAACAAGGTTCAATACTTGGGCTACATTGTGGATGAGAATGGGGTGCATGTTGATATATATAATATCCAAGTCATCCGTGACTGGCCAGCCCTGACCACACTAATCGATCTTTGGAGCTTCTTGGGACTGGCCAACTTCTATTGACGGTTCATGTTGGGATTCTCCCATATTGCATGGGCCCTCATCCAGGTGACCAAGGGCGGTGGCAGGAAAAATTTTGTGTGGGGGAGGAACAACAAAGAGAATTTGATGATATGAAGCGTCGCTTGTGCTCAAATATAGTACTCTCCTTTCTTGATATACAATTTTTTTTTTATATTGAGACCGATGCATCTGACTATGTTCCAGGCCCTGCTCTCACTTAACATGGTCATCCAGTGGCATACCATAGTGAGACACTCTGAGATACTATTCAGAAATACCCCACCTATGACAAGGAAATGTATTCTATTGTAAAATCCTTTCGTTAATGGAAACATTACATTATGGGAAAGGAGACGATCATCCACATTGATCATAAACCTCTGCAGTTCATACAAACAAAGGCGAAATTGTAGAACAACCACCATCAAAAGTGGTCCAACTACCTGCAGTATTTCCATCTCAACATCAAGTATAAGACATGGATACCAAATCATTTCATTGACTGCCTCAGTTGAACTCACGTGGCTTCACTCGCCACTATGCTCCATTCATGTGGACATGAGGCATCTGAGTGGCCCCAACTTTATCAACAAGATCCGGAATTCACCACCACCTATCAGCTCTTGGGTATAGGCACGATTGTCACCAATTTCCACATTGAGGATGAACTATTATGCCATCTAGGACATCTCTGTTTTCCTACAAGAGAGTGTGTAAATATGATTTGGGAATCCCATTGCAGTTGGATGGAAATACATTTTGGCGTGGAGAAAACTGTGGTCGTTCTTTAGAAACATTTTTATTGGCCAAAAGTGTGCCATGACGTTAGCAAGAATATAAAATCTTCCACTTATTGTGCCATTTCCAAGACATACATAAAGAAGAAAGGCTTATACACCCCTCTTTCTATTATCGAGAAGCCTTGGGAATCCATCTCAATGGATTACATGCCTATCCTTCCGTTAACAGAGCACGACAATGACTGCATATTTTTGGTCATTGATTGGTTTTCAAAGATGATTGTCCTCACAACCTGCAAGAAGAATATCACAACAGCAGATACTTCCAAGCTCTTCTTCGAACAAGTGTGGGTCAATTTTGGGATACCACAGACCATCATCTTCGACCGGGAAAATAGGTTCCTCAACACATTTTGGTCGAGTCTCTGGTCACATTTGGACACCAAGCTCACTAAATCCACTACTTTCCACCTCCAAACAAATGGGTATACAGAGATAATCAATCTGATGATCGTGCACATCCTACACATGTACAACTCTAAGCATCCACGCACATGGGATGAGAGTCTCCCATATGTTCAAACACAGTTACAACATGTCTCTCCATAGCTCCATCATACATAGCCCATTTCAAGTGTGAATGGTATTCTAAGCCTTGGGTCCCCTTGATCACTACCTCTTGCCACACCACATATTGAATCTTCCCATGGTCAATCTGAGATCGAAAAAGCCATCAGATTCATTGAGAGGATTCAACACATCCACCAACAAGTCCAGGATATTTTGTTTAAATCCAATTCTAAGTATAAGAAACACCATGATCAATAGAGGGTACCACACTAGTTTCATATTGGAGACAAATTCTGGTTATATTTGTAAAAGGTGCGTTTCAGAGGGCCCCATCGAAAGCTATGCCTGCTTCACTATGGGCCTTACAATATCACCAAGGTTGTGGGTAGCAATTCTTTTGAGCTCAACACTCCACCCTTTCTTAGCTGAAACTTAGTGTTTAACGTGGACCTCCTTCGGCCATATTTTCCACAAAGGTCAAGGGCACTCACCAATAGCGGATCCAACTTTATCGGGTTTTCAATGCAGGGCAACTCCTACACCAAGGAAAAATGGCTCACCCGGGGCCAAATATAGTAGAATTTTCCTCACCTAATGGGGGAACTCAATGCAATGGATACCATTTCTTCCTAATGGGAGAGGATTGATCCAGGTGGATATTGGTGGCCACCCACCTATTCCAACTAGCTCCTCTTGTTCGTTCTTAGTTCAACACGTTCTTTTGTACTTCTTTGTAATTGTGGGTTCTACACTTCTGGGGATATTTGAATCCCTACACATATTGAAGTTCAATACTAGTGACCTCTCACCTAATCCAACTCACTTATTTTGTATGATTTCATGTCAACACATATTTTTGTACTTCGAGGGCCATTTTGGAGCCCTAAACAATGTTTTTTTCATCCCAACAGTTAAACTATAGACAGAGTCAACGTTTTGTGACGTAATGTGTATCTCTCTGAAATAAATTTCCAATGGGATATCACATGCCTAAAACGAAGGTCATATGGAAACATTATGACCCTAAGAAGTTGACGTACAAACTTACCCATAGGGGTCCACATGAATTTTGGCATTTCACCTCCCAGGGTTAGGTTTTTGGATGTCTAGGGCTTTGGATTTCATGAGTAATATCAAAAATGCCTTTGAAGCCTCATTGTAATCATTTTGCTCAGACAAATATGTATAGCAACCACATCGCTTCACAGAGATAGCTACCACCATTTGAGCAAGTGTTTCGGCTATGCAATTTTACAGTTTCAACCTATTTCATTTATTCAATAGAAGATATTGTTCACTGGATATCTGTGTTGTTCTTCATATCTCTGTGTTTATCGTATTCATTCTGTTAATCGATTTGTTTCACTACTAAATCTGGATCACAAGGCTGGTTGGTAAGAAAAGAGTTGATACCTTCCCTCCATTCATTAAGGTCAGAGACCAAAAGAATATAAGAACCTCTAACATGCATTAGTTTAGGTTGAGAAAAGGTACTTTGATTTGTCCTGTGTACATTGTGAGGACTTCAATTGGTCACCTCCCATCTTTTTCTTCCAGCACAGAATGTAACTACGAGTCCTATTTTTACAATGTATGGATGGAACGAAGTCCTAACAAAGAAATTCTAAAATCGATTCCTTTCCAAGTTTCTTTGTGTAGGAAGAGAATGACCTATCATGTTGAAATACTTTGAATATATTTACTAAAATTGAAGGCATATTTATATTATTTGGAACTAAAAAAAATAAAAATTCTTGACTAGGAACATGATAAAGATCTTGATTGATGTTGAAAACCTTAAATTTTTCAAATGAGCATATTCTCAAGGCATTGAATACTAAATAAAGATGATAGAGGTGAAACTTTCCTCTAGATTCTTGTATCATGAACTTTGAATACTTTTCCATATAACGATTTTGCATCTCACTTGGAAGTACATCCAACCAATTCCATTCAATGGAAAGGTCCTCTCAAAACCAAAAAATTGACTCTACTCTGTTAGCACATAAACCTGTCATGCTCTGTGAATTGTGTTTTCCACCTAAGTCTATAATTTTTACCTGTTTTTCCTCTTTTGCAGACCAATTGTAAATTCTCCTCTCGGCTTATATTTTTCTATTGTTGGTCTTCACCCATTCGATATACTTGTCTTCTTTAGCATCTAACCTAAGAAATATCCGCCTTAAGTCTTTATGTTTTTCCAAAGACAATCACCTCTCTCGTTGCCTTTGTTGTTGATCCTTTTTTTTTCCCGAGTCCTCTATCAATATTCCCAGTAGTTGTTCACTGGTCACATTCATCAGCACCAAGCATAGAACATGAAGCTTTTAGTATGGATTCAAATCAAGTGAGTGAGAAATATCACCCTTCGACAACAAAGATTCTTCAAGCCGATTAGATCGATGACCATCAGGTGATCGAGACCATACAGTTGCACTAGGAATAATGTTAGGCAGAGTTGCGAAATCGTGATGCCATCTTATCCATTGGTATCAGAAGGACACATGGTGCACGATCACCATAGTCATGATTTCGCAATTCAGAGTGATCAAAGAGTGGAGTCATTGGAACTCGTGAAACGTGAAATAGCAAAAAGATCACAGTCGTTGATCGAAAGGGATATCTAGACCATTTGAGCAAAGGTAAATCTGGGTTTTCTGATCAATGGAGACGCGTTGCACCTGATCTGAGCATCTCAATTTTGTGACTCGGGGTTTTGAGCATGGAGTACATCATGAATTTGCGATGCTCCTAAGAGTTAGGCCCACGATTGTAGCCCAGATTCACATAGAAGGTGGGGCCAAGAAAAAGATAAGCGCCCATTCAATCAACAAGATCACTATTTAATGGATCGGGTTTCATAAGTGGAACATGGTGTCAGACCCCCAAAATGTGAAATCATGAAACGTTCGATAATTTGTCCCGTGTTCTCAGCACGTGATCACATGGGAATTAGGTCTAGAAAAAGGGGCCAATGCTCATCGCATAGCTAGAATTTCATATTGTGAGGGAAAATATCATGGCCGTCCATTTTGAAGCAAGTCTGACCGTTGATCGGAGTGGTCCATTTCATAGAAGAGAGAATTGGGATTTTTAAAAGAAAGTGGAGTGAGAACCCCTGAAAGACGAAATCCTGAAATTTCATAGGGGATGCGTAAGGTCATGGCCCGAGGTCACATGGAGCGATGGATAGGATTTGTGCCAAGAGCCGAAAGCACTCATTTTGGTTTCATCAGAAGATCTGCATGGTTTCGAAATGTTGGGCCTGACTTGGAGGATTCTCAAATGTCTCCTGGAGCATTCATGGGTGTTAGGCTTCGTCCCAATCCTAATGCAGTTAATTAATGGAAATGGGGGGAGGTTGTTGAAACCTCGTTTCACCCCGTAAATGGAAATCATGGAAAGTCTAGCCATGGAAGAAGACTGTCAACCCAAGGACCCTTTGTCAACAGATTTTCTTGCAAATCCCATACCGATCTGAGATCGTGTCTAATAGAAGAATGCAAGTGCGGTCAGGTAGAGGAAGGTGAAGACGTCTATCATTGAATGTAATGACCAGAGCACATTTATGAAGGGAGCAGTTGCTCTGAGTATATATACTCAGTTTTCATATTTTGTAAAGGTCGAATGGTTGATCCAGGCTCCCTGATATTATAATATTTTTATGAAGAACAATGGTTCTCGGGTTATGTATTTGTTTTTGAGACAACTTGATTAATCTATGTCAACTTTCTTACTCCATATTATTTTCCTCTGATACTGAGAGATTTCATGTTTGATTGATTCACATGGATTGTTGTAACTGTATTATGATAAAAAAATTATTATAGTACTATTATGATTTCATTAAACTTCCTTGAAATTTGAATCCAAGATGACCTTGTGTTTAATTTTCTCCTCCTTAGGCTGCTAGAAAATATGATGTTCATAGTGGACCTCTACACCTTTCTCACTAAATCTTCCTCCTACTCACCCATACTCCAACTTACTGACTGAAGTTGATTCAAGGCCTTAATGGATGGTGCATGTTAGTCCAGATTTCTGAGTTCGAATGTTATTATCATTGAGTCCTCTCCATTTGATCACCTAAACCTCATTTAAATTTACTGTATAAACTCATGGGTACTGGGCTTACCTTCAATGCAATCTGAAGGTGACTTCTAGTGCTAACATTTCTGGCGCCGTTTTTGGGGACGAAATTGAATATTTTCCTTGGGATTGAACGACAAAGATTGCTAGTTATGAAGGTGCATCAGAACTTATTACATCCAAATATTGCAACCATGAACTTGGTAACTCCACTATGGTGACTCCATTGAGGCAAATCCACTAGCAACTCCAATGTTTCAGTTGTGGCTTCCAGAGGCAGACACATGAGGCCTACTCCACTGCTTCTTTTAGCAACAACCGATGTTGACCCAGAGAAACTTAGAAGAAGGAGAAAGGCCCTTCGAGAAGGAACTTCCACTGTTGAAGCAAGTATTTCTAATGATTTTCATGATCCTTCTCTAGAAACTCCAATATATTCTTTTCATTTTCCTATTTTTCCATCTGTTGGAGTTTCCCAAACTTTAAATTTTGGGAGTGTTCCTGTTGAGTTTCCCCCTCTCAGTCTGGGATTGGAGGGAGAAATCCTTTTCACTCCTCTCTCCCATTAAATTGTACCGTGGTTTAGACCTAGCACCTCAGAAGATTTCCCTACCCTAGGCTTTACCACCCCTCCTCCTATTACTATTTATAATGCGCAAAGAGAAGCCTCTACTCCTTTAATCCTTGTAGCATTTTCTTTAAATCCTTTGTTGTTCCCCTTTCCTCCCAAAATCTCAGTTCCAGTCTCCCCTTTTCGAACTCCATCCCCTCCTAATTCTCCTCCTCCTATCATCCCTATGGCAGGTGCCAATACTCCTAGAAACATAATGGATTCCATAGTGGCTGCAATATACGCCCCTCTAATCCTACCTCAACCAATGAATGCTCTCCCTGTTGGATATTACTTAAATTATATGCCCAAGTTCAAGGGAGAAGAAGACATAATTGCTTAAGAGAACCTCCCTTCCTTCTACAGTTATGCAAACAATCTGAATATTGAAAATGAAGATGTTTGGATGAGAGTCTTTGTCCAAAGCCTTGATGGTGAGGCTACGAAATGGTTTAAGGGATTAACCCCTAGATCTATTGTTGGGATTGAGGCCCTAGATGATGTTTTATTAAGGCAATGGGGGGATAACAAATATTTTATGTATTATATCACAGAGTTTGGGTCCCTGAAGAGGAAAGAGGGAGAATTAGTCTTTGATTTCTCCAAAAGATTCAATAAAATGTACAATAAGATCCATACCAAGATAAAGCCTACAAAAGCCTCTGCTAAAATTACTTATGTGAGTGCTTTTGACCTGGATTTCTGCCTCCTTTTGAGAGAAAGAAGGGATACTTCCTTGGCTCATATGAAAGATGAAACCCTGGAAGTAGAATCCAATGTATTAGTGGTTGATAGACTTAGGAATAAAGATGACATAGATAGAGGAAGGGGAATATTTGAAGCCTCTACCTATGGTTCCTCTGTTTCACCCCCTCAAATTGACGAAGTAACCAAGTTACTAAAATAATTTCAACTAGACTGGACAGATTGGAAATAGAGGGGAAGCCAACATAGAAAAATCCTCAAAATATTGATAACATAGGCAACTTTAGAAGGCCAAATAACAATGCTCCTCAAATTATTCCTATGGAACAAAGGAACAAAGATAGAGATGATCGAAAAATTCAAACCTCTCTCCAAAATAACCTTGTTTCTGATGAGGAAAGAGAAGAAGAGATTGAACCTGAAATTCATTGTACTGAAGATCCCTCTTCATTTCCCCATTTGACTCAATCTGCATATGAGGAGTCCCTCATACATATCCAAATAAATGAGTTGAGTAAGGGGGAGAAGGCAAATAGTGGTCCCAAAAAATACAACCTTTGGTCTAAGAAGAAAAAAGGGAAATATGACATCCCTGATCAGCCTGCCAGAGTAGATAATCCTGCTAAAGATGCAGTAAAAAGAAGCAAAGAAAAGAAATCTCAGAATCCATCACGAGTAGCCAAAGACCCTATCTCAGAGGTGAGAGAAATTCAGCAGCTCCCTTCCTCCTTTAGTTTTGAGCATGAAATCCAAAAGATCAAGATCCTCGTACCCCTTTCGGAGCTGATCATGCATGAAAATTTCAAAAAATCCCTCTCTAAGTGGTTGCATCCCGAGCCATCCTGCCATTCCACAGACTCAGTAAACCTTCAAGATGAAAAATAAGAATTCATCGTAGGTCCTATGGTAGAAGATATAGATTATTCATCCCTTCCTTTCTACACATCCCTGAACATGCATGATAAGGTGTTGCATAATTTTCTGATGGATTCATGGGCATCTCATAATTTCATGCCCAAGACTGTCATGGAAGAAATTGGACTAGAAATCACGAAAGCTTATCATGATTTTCATTCTTTTGATTCAAGGAAAGTGCAATGTCTTGGGGTTATCAAAGATCTGGTCATGACCTTGTTTCAACTGCCCATGAAACGTGTGGTCATGGAGATCATGGTGGATGATGTTCCTCCCAATCTCAGCATGATTTTGTCAAGATCTTGGATAAAAAGACTGGGGGGAACTTTGTAAATGAACCTCACATATGCTAACATCCTTGTGTTCAGGGGGTAGCATAGAATATTGTACAGAGAAGCCTAGTTGTCCTACATTATCAATGATGAACTAGACCCCACAAACTACCCTATCTTTTCCCTCGATATTGATTTGGGATCTAGTTTGTTACAACTCACTAATACTCTTGAGGCTCCTCTTGAAATCAGAAATCAACCCATCTCTTTTAGTGAAATACCTCCTCCAACTACTTCTCTGTGGAAGATTTTTTTCTACGGATCCTCTTCTAGGGAGGGTGTTGGTGCTGGAGTGGTTTTTGTGTCACCGTGTCAAGAAACCCTATCCCTATCATAGAATTTAGAGTTTGAAGCTACCAACAATGTGGCAGAATACGAGGCTCTTGTTTTGGGTTTGAGTGATGCGAAAGATATGGGGATTGAAGAGGTAGCAGTATTTGGGGATGCTGAACTAATTGTTCATCAAGTAAATTTTTTTTATCGAGCCAAGCATCCTAGGATTAATACTTACAAGAATGAGGTGTGGGACCTAATTGAAAATTTATTCTCATCCTTCAACATTACATTTGTTCTAAGAGAGGAAAATACTATGGCTGATTCTTTGGCCACCTCAACAAGCCAGTTCAATATCCCATAGCTACTTAATCTCTGGTACGATGTTGAGATTAGATATAGGCCTTTGTACCTGATAATATCAAGAATTATAAATTATTCGAGGATGATCTTGAGATTAGAATATTTCTTGAGTCGATTGATGAGTTCTCTACATTACACATTGATCAGGATCATGATTCCGAAGGTGACCCTCCCCCTGATTTTTTTTTGAATAAAATTGCTAATCACCGTATTGTTGAGCTTCCAAGAAACCACATCCCAAAGGGACTAGTTACTTTGGAAATATTCTTCGATGGGAATGATGTGGCAGTGAAGCTTAAGGGCCTGAATGAGAATGTTGATGTAGCTGAGTGCAACATCGGTACATAGGAGGATCCAAATTTTTTCAAGTTCTGAAGCAGCATTTCAAGAGAGCAGAGAGCCGAGTATATCGAGCTATTAAAAGAATTTGCCAATGTGTTTTCCTGGACTTATGAAGACCTCATAACATATGATACCTACATCATCGAGCATAAGATCCCGTTGAAAGAGGAGGCCAAACCATTTAGGCAGAGATTAAGACAAATAAATCCTATGTTTCTCCCTATCATAGAGAGGGAGGTGAAGAAATTGTTGGATGCCCAAATCATTGTCCCGTCGCGATATTCTGAATGGGTGGTCAACCTGGTCCCGATGAGGAAAAATAACGGAGAAATCAGACTCTGTGTCGATTTCAGGAACCTGAATAGAAGATCCAGGAAGGAAAATTACCCTCTTCCAAATATGGAACACATATTACAAAGGGTCACAGGCGCATCCAGGATTTCCATGATTGATGGATTTTCTGGCTACAATCAGATTTATGTATTTCCCGAAGATAGAGAAAATATAGCCTTCACCACTCCTTGGGGCACATTCATGTATGCTAAAATGACTTTCATATTTATTAATGTAGGAGAGATCTTCCAACAAGCCATGGATATCGCCTTCATTGGAGAAAGGGATAAATTTTTGGTCATCTATCTGGACGACATAACAGTCTTCTCCATATCTGATGTAGAACATTGTTGTCATCTGAGAAAAGTCTTCTAGGAATGCAGAAGGTTTGGGATCTCCTTAAATTCAAAGAAATCATTGTTTTCCATGAAGGAGGGAAGGTTATTGGGGCATATAGTATCTTCTGAAGGAGTAAGAATTGATCCCAGTAGGGTGGAAGCAATCCAAACCTTGTCACTCCCGAGGTCCAAGAAGGAGGTACAGTCTTTCTTGGGGAAAGTTAATTTCCTGAGAAGGTTTGTTTCCAATTTTGTTGAATTGGTGAAGCATATCACAACCATGATCAGGAAGGGGAATGAAGTAAAATGGGTTGTTTGACCCAGGAAATCCTTTGACCAAATCAAAAAAGCATTGACTAAAGCACCTGTGCTTATCAGTCTTGATTACTCCTAGGATTTTCTGATCTTTTCTTTTTCTTCTTTTGATATAGTAGTTGTTGTTCTACTGCATAAAAATGTTGAATGGCTTGAGCAGCCTATTTCCTTTTTTAGTAGGGCACTAAGGGACATTGAGATAAAATATGACATCATGGAGAAATAGGCCTATGCCTGGTGAAAGCTCTCAAATATTTTAGAGTCTATGTGTTGTATTCAAAGATCATCGCCTATGTTCCTTCAGCCTCTGTAAAGGATATTCTCATTTGACCTGACATAGACGGGAGAAGGAGCAAATGGATTGCCAGGATCCTTGAATTCGATCTAGATATCAAAACCATGAAATTGATCAAAGGTCAATGTTTATCCAATATGTTGGATGAATCTGATTGTGAATCTTTGGGGGTTAACTTCATCAACACTTTCTCAGAAAATAAACAAGTTGGGTTGTCTGATAGCATTCCTCAGGACAATTTTCCACTAGCAGAATGCACCTGGTACAAAGATATTATATTTTTTCTGCAATATTTAAGGCCACCAGATGGCATGCAAAGGAACAAGGCGAGAGATTTAAATATCAAAGAAATTAAATACTTCCTTGTTGATAAAATTTATATTGGAAAGATCCCCTGGGGGTACTTCTGAGGTGTTTAGACCCACATGAAGCACAAATGATTATTTCTGAATTTCATGAAAGTTTGTGTGGGGGCCATCACTTCTAGAGAACAACAACCCATAAAATTCTTAGGGTTGGTTATTTCTGGCCTACTTTGTTCACTGATGTTTGTGCAAAAGTCAGAGCCTATGCTAAATGTCAGAAATTCTCAAGAAAGAAGCAGCTAAAGCCCCTGCCATTGAAACCTATGGTTTCTTCAGGTCCCTTCCAACATTTTCTCTTGGACTTCATTGGGGAAATTCATCCTGCATCCAATGGTTAGCACAGATGAATCCTAAATGCCACATATTACTTCACCAAGTGGATAGAAGCTATTACCACAAAGAGTGCTTCTCACAGAGTGATCATCGATTTCTTGGAGGATATCATAGAAATATTCGGCTTCTTGAGTAGAATCTTCACAGACAACAAAACATCCTTCAAAGACGAACCATTAATCCAATTCTATGAGAAATTTGGAATCATGATGATTCACTCTACCCCATACTACCCCCAAGGCAATGTACTGGCAGAATCCTCTAACAAAAGCCTCATCAAAATAATTAAAAGACTATTAGAGGATAACAAGAAAGCGTGGGATTCAAAGCTCAAGTTTGCTTTGTGGGATGATAGAGTGACAGTGAAAAGATCTCTTAGCATCTCTCTATTCCAGCTTGTATATGGAACTGAAGTATTTTTTCCCTCTCAACTAGCCTTTCTCGTGGCGAAATTCTTTCAATATCACCAAGGTGAGATCGATGATATGATTAGAAGAATTCATCAGCTGGTAGAAGTGAAACAGACTAGAGAGAAGGTAAGGGACAGAGAACATGAACATTAGCAGAAAATCAAGCAAGATTTTGACAGGGAGAGCAAGAAAGAGGATTTCCAGCTCTGAGATCTAGTGCACAAATGGGACGCCCCTAGGTAGGACAAGGGAAAGCATGGTAAATTCTAATCCCTTTGGATCGAACCCTTCAATATTTCTTAGCAATTTGCCAATAATAATTACAAGTTGCAGAGCCTGGAGGGTGATGAATTTTCTGATGGCCCTATAAATGGGCACTTCCTGAAAAGGTTTTTTTTTTAAAGCCACAATCGGTGTCCCACAACTGTAAATACCATCTCTGCTTTATGTTTATTTTGTTTAGTTTTAACAAGAGACTCCATAACCCAAATCAAGGCACTAGAGTTGTGCGTTCTTGGCATCTCGTAGGGAGCATGCCATCCCCCATGGAGTGTAATGTTAGCACATAAACCTGTCATGCTTTGTGAGTTGTGTTTTCCACCTAAGTCTATAAGTGTTTCCTTTTTTTCCTCTTTTGTAGACAAATTGTAAATTCTCCTCTCGACTTATATTTTTCTGTTGTTGGTCTTCACCCATTCGATATACTTGTTTTCTTTAGCGTCTCACCTGAGAAATATCGGCCTTAATTCTTTATGTTTTTCATAATCCAATCACGTCTCTCATTGCCTTTGTTGTTGATCCTTTTGTTTTACCGAGGCCTTTGTCCATCTTCCTAGTAGTTTTTCACAGGCCATAATCCTCAGCACCAAGCACAACACTTGAAGATTTTAGTATGGATTCAAATCAAGCGAGAGATCAAGATCACCCTTCAATGACAAAGATCCTTCAAGACGATCAGATCGACGACCATCGGGTGACCAGAACCATACAGTTGCACGAGGAATAGCATCAGGAAAATTCGTAAAGTTACGATTCCATCTTATCCATTGGTATCAGAAGGACAAGTGGTGCATGATCAACATAGTCATGATTTTGTGAGTCAGAGTGGTCAAAGAGAAGAGTCTTTGGAACTCGCGAGATGCGAAATAGTGAAAATCTTGAAATCATTGATCAAAAGGGAAATCTGGACAATTTTATCAAAGGTAAATCCAGGCCTTCCAATCAATGGAGATGTGTGGCACCCGATTTGGGCATCGCAATTTCACAACTTGGGGTTTCGAGCATGGAGTGCATCATGAATTCACGATGCGTGAAATTGCGACATGCCTAAGAGTTAGGCCCATGATCGCAGCTGAGAGTCACATATGAGGTGGGGCCAAGAGAAAGATAAGCGCCCATTCAATTAGCAGGATCACGATTTCATGAATCGGGTTTCAGAAGTGGAACATGGTGTGAGACCCCCGAAATGCAAAATCGCAAAACGTTTGAGAATTGGGCCTGTGGTATCAGCACGTGATCACATGGGAAGCGGGTCTAGAAAAAGGGGTTAGTTCTCATCGCATAGTCGACATTTCTTATTGTCAGGGAAAATATCATGGTCATCCATTTTGGAGCAAGTCCGACCATTGATCAGAGTGGGCCATTTCACAGAAGCGGGCATCGAGACTTTTGAAAGAAAGTGGAGTGAGAACCCTCGAAAGAAGAAATCCAAAAATTTCATAGGGGATGCGTAAGGTCATGGCCCGAGGTCATGTGGAGCGATGGATAGGATTTGTGCCAAGAGCCGAAAGTGCTCTTTTTTGTTTCATCAAAATATCTGTGTGGTTTCGAAACGTTGGGCTTGACTTGGAGGAGTTGCGAACGTCTCTTGGAGCATTCATGGTCGTCAGGCTCTCTCCCAATTCCAATGCAGTTAATTAATGGATATGGGGGGAGGTAGTTGAAACATCGTTTCACCCCATAAATGGAAAGAATGGAAAGTCTAGTCGTGGAAGCAGACTGTCAACCCAAGGACCGTCTGTCAACTAATTTTCGTGCAAAGCCCATACCGATCTGAGAACGTGTCTGACAGAAGAACGCAAGTGTGGTTAGGTAGAGGAAGGAGAAGACGCCTAGAATTGAATGTAGTGACCAGAGCATGTTTCTAAAGGGAGTAGTTTCTATGAGTATATATACTCAGTTTTCATATTTTGTAAAGGTCGAATGGTTGAGCCAGGCTCCCTGCCATTGTAATATTTTTATGAAGAACAGTGGTTCTTTGGTTATGTATTTGTTTTTGAAACAACTTGATTAATCTAAGTCAGCTTTCGTACTCCATCTTATTTTTCTATGATACTGAGAGAGTTCATGTTTGATTGATTCACATGGATTGTTGTAACTGTATGATGATAAATGTTTGATTATAGTACTGTTATGATTTCTTTCAGCTTCCTTGAAATTTGAATCCAAGATGACCTTCTGTTTAGGTTTTTCCTGCTTAAGGTGCTGGAAGATATGATGTTCATAGTAGACCTCTACACCTTTCTCACTAAATATTCCTCCTACTCACCCTTACTCCAACTTACTGATTGAATTTGATTCAAGGCCTGAATGGTTGGTGCATGCTGGTCCAAATTTCTGAGTTAGAATGTTATTATCATTGAGTCCTCTCCATTTGATCACCTAAAACTCATTTACATTTAATGTATAAACTGATGGGTATTGGGCTTACCTTCAATGAAATTGGAAGGTGACTTCTAGTGCTAACATAGTCCATGAAAATTTAAGAAAAAGAAAAATTATAGTTACAACAGGAAACATCCCTTAAAGTGGTGGAAACACTCCTTTTGGGAGCCCCACTTTCAATTTTCCTAGCTACATTACTTGCATCAAATTCAAATTCTATCATTTTCACATGAAGCCTCATTATGAAAACCATGTTATCTCATGTCCTCCAAAATACAACTAATTTATAAATCAGTGTAAACAAATAAACAATTTTTTTTCTATAGAAAAATCTGCAACGAATTACACTCTACAACCTTTGATACTATTGAGAATGAGTGTACCAAAAAAAAAAAAATTATAATCATTTGTTTTAGATCAAAAAGTACCACCAAACCAATTTTAAAAATGAAATTGTCTATAAATGATGTCATGGTCATGGTCCTTGTGGAAGACAGAGAGAGAGATAGCCACCAGAATTTCAATGAGGCCATTTTTCAAACCATTGAGACTTTGACAACCAACACATTAACTATTATGACTTATTTTAAGAGTTATTCACCCTTTCTTCTTTCGATCTCCACATGTTCTCCCATTAATATGACAATATGTTAAGATTTGGGATATATTAGGGGTGAAATACCCTAGAGATGGGTGAAAATCCCTTAACTATGGATTAAGACAAGTATCAAGTGCACTTTCCTAGTCATTGGAATGATTAATCAAAACAATCATAGATATGAAAAATCATATGTAAAATTAAAATAAAGAGGAGTATATGTGCAATGTATCAAAAAAAAAAGTTGTGATATCTAGGTAAGGATAAATTTTCGTGTAAAGTGGAAATAAAAAAAGTTAAGGAACTAGTGAAGAATATAATGTAAACTTGAGATAAGTACCTCTAACCATATATTAAAGAGTATATGGATTTCCTTTTGAGGTTTTCCATGGAGGCACATTGAATCCTCTAAAAAATCCAACTCTAATATCCTCCACATGAATCTCATCCTCTACTAGCTCTTCCACTTCAAGAACTTCACTTGCTATTTTGTTGGCTATCAATTCATCAGTGTCGATGGATCGAGAAAACCTACCTTACATGGCTAGTTTGAATCTTTTTGTTTTGGAAAAACTCATGAATGACGTACCCTATCCTCCATGAGCCAACTTGGTCAATCATTAATACACATTTTACATTCGACATCCCCAAATTTGGGGGTTGATCTAGTGAATATCATCAAACCATCTGTTGAAATTGCATCTACAATTCTCATCAAACAACATTACAAAAATATTTTGTATAACTTATATTGTTTTAGTGCACCCAATACAAACAAGAATCTACTAAATTCCATGTTAAGAAAACCATCCATACTCATGCCATCTTTGAGTCAATAGATTTAAGGAATTTTTAACCTTTTTTCAACCATAGTTCCATATCATGGACCATATCCATAAGTGGTGTTGATGAAAACTTATGTAAGCTTATGATTCATGATCCTCTCCTCTTAGATTGGTTTTTGAAATATTACCTACCCATCATTGTCAAATATGTGGCCACCACCATGCCTCAGTCTAAAGACAAGACTATTTTGAAATTGAATCAACATGACCTCAATTATGCCAAATTAGGGTATTTATATTCCATTATCCGATATTCCACTTGGAACCATCCTCATGAGTGTCTAATACTAGGGTCATCTCATGCTACTAATGAATTTAATGATTTTCTTACATACTCCACAATGAAGAAGAAGGGAAACAAGAACTAGAATCAAAACTTGTGGTAATAGGGATCTTAGTCTAACCAAACTACTAATGATGGGGGAAATGAGTCAAACCTACCTCCCCATCCCAACTAAAATAATACAATCAATCAAGGAAAAAACAACCAACTTAGAAAAACCTTCCTTGCACACTTTACAAATGATATGGATATTATAGCTACCATCTTTGCCCCAAAATAAATAATTTCATTTATTGAAATCCTTATCATGTGAGTCAAGTTCTAATACCCCGAGAGATTTCAAGTACTAAAATATCAAGGAGGTGACTATATCCCAAGTTAAATTCATTTTTGGGCTTGAATGAAACCTCTCAACAAGAAGGAAATTCCTCCAAAAATGTTTAAGGAGGTGACACCTAGTAAAATCATTTTGGGGGTTAAAATATACTTGAGGCATGAATGCAAAATCTTCATGAAATGATAGAGGGTGTGAATGCTATCGATCTCATGAATTATTTCATGATAATAGGATAAATTGGAATGAAGCTTGCAATGGTATTTAAAGCTAATATGAGAGTGACACAATTCCATTAATTCTCATGTTTTATATCTTGTAGAGGGAGAACGAGTCAAATTATTTTGGCTCTGGAAATGAATAAATATTTAGTATTCAAAAATATTTAGGGAGGCTTAAGAGTTTCTCTATGAATACTTAACATTTCAAACTTTGGGACCACCTGAAAATGTCACTAAAGGTGACAATAAATTTTATTCTATGACAAAACATCTTATTTAGGCATTCTTCGAAACAATTTTTGGGCAATATTAATGTTCCCATAGTTGGCATACATATATACAAGGCCAATGCTCTCAATATATACATGAATCTCTTATTATTGTGAATCATATTTTTGAATCAAGATATTGTTGTAGCATTCTACCAATGTTTGTTAACCATTTCTCTCATTCGATGGAGTGAACGTACAACCAAACATGTATTTGTAATTATTAGCACAAGAAGTCACCCCTAGATTATGGTAGAGGTAAGCCTGATACCCATCATTATTTTATGTCACGGGTTGGTTTTCCATGAGGTCAAATAGGCACAGACTCGAGATGATATCGTTTTAACTCAGAAAACTAGACTAGCATACACAAACAGGTGAGGTCTTAGTTGAAATTTAGTTAGGAGGTTGTATTAAAGGTGAGTAGGAGGAAGAATCCAACGAAGAATGTAGAGGTCTACCGTGAACATCAGGACTTTTGGCAGCCTAAGGAATCAAAAATTAAATCCAAGGTCTTCTTGAATTCCAATTTCAAAGAAACTGAAAGGAATTATAATGACACTATGATCAAACATTCATCATAATACAATCACAATAATTCATGTGAATCAGTCACTCATGAACTCTTTCAGTATCAGAGGGAAATAATATGGAGTAAGAAATATGAATTCCATATAACAAGAAGTCTCAAATGTGTATACATAACCAGAGAACCAGAGTGTTCATTAAAACTTTACAATACGGAAGCATTTATCTACCATCGACCCTTAAAAAAATGGAAAAAATGCCTACATATACTTGGAACTGGATCCCTATAGAAACGCGCTCTGGTCACTGTATCCAAAGCTTGGCTTATTCATATTCCTCTATCAGTATGCACTTTCATTCTTATGTTATACATGATCTCAGATCGGTATGGGCTTGCAAGAGAAAACACTCGCAGGGGTACCATGGGAGACAACTTTATTTTCCATGGCCGACTCTTCCATGATTTTCATTTACAAGATGAAATGAGGTTTAAAATACCTCCCCCATTTCCACTAACTAATTTCATCAAGATCGGGATGGAGCCCTGACACCCATGAATGTTCAGGTGAGCACGCAACTTCTTTGAGTGAATCCTGGTGGATCGAGGCCACACAGTTATTTCTCTGCAATAAATTCCGGGGCTCGAACCTTTGCGCAACTCCTTTCCATCACCCCATGTGACAATGGACCATAAACTCAGGATTAAATAATTGAATTTCAGGACTTCGCATATCATGAGTTCTCACTCCCCTTCATTCACAACATTGCTATGCCCAAAATCGTGAAATGGTCAAATTCAGATCGACGGTTGGATATGCTTTGAAATTGACGAACAAGATTGCTTCCCCGAAGACCCCACATCACCAGATCCACATGACAGGTGCTAATCTTCTTCCTAGACCTGCACACCATAGGGGCACAGGCTATGACCATGGGTCTAAACTTTGAGCGCTTCACAATTTTGCATGTCGAGAGTTTTCGCTTTACTCCATGCTCGAAACCCTCAGTCATAAAATCATGATGCTCAGATCTGATGACATGTTCCCCTCTTTGATCAGATGACTTTGATCATTTCACGATTTTACGTTTCGTGAGTCCTCACGACTTGGCCCCTTGGTTGCTCCATTCCCCTAAATCACGAAATTCTTAATTGTGTGCCACACGTTCTGCTGAGAAGGATGACTCAGATCATTTTGCAATTTCTCATTTTGCGAGTTTTAAAACTCTGTTCCTTGATCGCTCCACCTTACAAAATCATGAAATTCCAATCACACGCCATGTGTCCCCTTGGTTGGACAGCCTAGATCTTCTATGCACCTTTCTCAAATTCAAAATTCCCGAAGTGGCACTCTCCCTGGTCCCGATACATGCACGCCTTAGAAGAACATGCCCCGAGTTTGGTTGAAACATATTTGTGGGGTTTTTTAAACCCCCCTTATTTTCACTTGGTCATCCAAGGGTTGAAACTGAAGGGAAAACACTCCCCTGTAAGAATATGTTCTAACATTAGGCTCCACGGGGGATAGAGTCCTCTCTGCGAGGCTCTAAGATATCATTTTGCAGTTCTAGTGGCCTTATGTTGGGATATGGAGTTGAGCTCGAAGACATCCTGATGAAAAGTATCGGCCGATAATTAAAACAAAACAAAACACACATGATTGAAGGATATTATTTATGTACAGTCCTAAACTAATTGATTTTCACAAAATGCTAGGTGAAAGAAAACTTCCACCATAGCCATTCAAGTAACGTCCTGACTAGAAGTTCTTCTACTTTGTCAGTGACCATTAGCAGATGTTGCAACCGTGACAGCAGAACGGTTACACCCTTCAACTTATCTACAAGGGATGAAGTTGAGATAAATTAGGGTGGCTCCAAGATATGAAGGAAATTCCACTCCATATAATCGCTGATAGGGTCATAGAATGAGTGGAAAATCCTGTGAAACTGGTAGCATAAATCCTTCTCTTCTCCACCACTTCTCATATAGGGTAGAATATGACTGGTAGGAATAGGTGGATGAGAAGTTGATGCAGTATGATTGATCTCAAGTGATGGTTTCTCACTTGCAGTCTCTTGACAGGAGACAAACCGCCCCTTCTGTTGCTCCTATGGTTCTTCAGGTTCTTCTTCTTGTCTCTCCCAAGGATCATAATCATAATCATCATAGACAGGACCCGAGGGGAAACTCTGCTCTTCATCATGCAGACCAGGCTGGATAATTTCCTTATGAAAATATTATCTAATGGATAAAGGACAGGGATGGGCTACATGCTCTTGGAAATCCTGTACATTTGGTTCAGAATCTGACTCGTAGTTGTCATATACAAGTTGGGTTCTCCTCTAGTAAGCAAACTGTAATGTGGGGATCTGTTTCTTTTCATATGAATAATAATCAAATCTAGGGATAACAGTCATATTAGGAGAAAAAAGAAGGGCCTCTATAGATATGAAATCTTTAATACTATCATCATCAGTAGGGTTGTCAAGAACATCCTCCTCGAGAGCTGGGAAATCCTCTGCGCTTTCTCCAGATTCCAACCTTTCTAGTTTGGGAGAGAGATATTTAATCAGATCCATTACTTCACCCAGAGCATCTTCTTATTCATGGTCCTCATCCTTACAACATGTGTAAGAAGCAGCTATATCTTGAAAAAAATCATTGTATCCCTCACAATAGCTAAGACAAATTAACTCATAGGGATAAAACTTCTGACAATGAGCATTGAAAGTTGCATGAAACTGCTCCAGGGAGGAGATGCTAGCAGGGGGTAAAGAATGATACCACTCATGAGCATCCCCTACTAACGAGAACAAGAAAATATTCATCAATACATCCTCATGATGTATCTCCCATTGGTTCATGAGTTCATGAAAATCATGGAGATGTTGAGCAGGGTTTTCCTCCCTGCTCTCTCTAAATATAGGAAAATAATCATTCCATTCATTTGGAGCAGGAACAACATTGGGAAAACTAGGAACAACAAAGAAATTAAAGGGAACAAACCTCTGAGCTAGGATTTTTTCCATTTCAAACCAGTGGAGTTGCCAATCACTCCTTCAACCATGGGGTTTCCAGGTGGATGATATGCATAATGAGTGTGTCTGGTCTTTCTACACCATCAAAGATCAGCTCAGATCATTGTGTTCTCCCAGGGGGCTACCAGGTGTAGCCAGAAAAAGTCACACTGAAACAATGGAGTTGAGACAATGGATTCATCTCAGTGGAGTCTCTAGGTGCATAGTTGAAATCTTTGAAGTACTAAGTTTTCATGCACCTTCAGAACTAGTAAACGTTGTCGTTCAATCCCAGGGAAAATATTTAATTCCGTCCTTGACAACGACGCCAAAAAATTTAGCACACGAAGTCACCCCTAGATTGCGGCAGAGGTAAGCCTGATACCCATTAGTATTTTATGTCACAGGTTGGTTTTCAAAGAGGTCAAATGGGTGCAGACTCGAGATGATATCCTTTTAACTCAGAAAAATGGACTAGCATACACAAGCAGGTGAGGTCTTAGTTGAACTTGAGTCAGTAGGTTGTAGTAAAGGTGAGTAGGAGGAAGACTTCAATGAAGAATGTAGAGGTATTATGTGAACATCGGGCTTTCTGACAGCCTAAGGAAGAAAAACTTATACCCAAGGTCTTCTTGAATTCAAATTTCAAAGAAACTGAAAGGAATTATAACAATACAATGATCAAACATTCATCATAATACAGTCACAATAATTCATGTGAATCAGTCACTCATGAACTCTTTCAGTATCAGAGGGAAATAAGATGGAGTAAGAAATTTAACTGTCATTTAACAAGAAGTCTCAAATGAGTATACATAACTAGAGAACAAGAGTGTTCATTAAAACTTTACAATACGGGAGCATTTCTCTACCATCGACCGTTACAAAAATGGATAAAATGCCTACATATACTTGGAACTAGCTCCCTACAGAAACATGCTCTGGTCATTGTATGCAAGGCTTGGTGTCTGCAACTTCCTATGTCAATATGCACTTGCATTCTTATTTCAGACGCGATCTCAGATCAGTATGGAATTGCAAGAGAAACCACTCGCAGGGGTACCACGGGCTGACAACTCTGTTTTCCATGGTCGTCTCCTCCATGCTTTTCATTTACGGGATGAAACGAGGTTTCAACTACCTCCCACATTTCCATTAACTAACTACATCAAGATCGATATGGAGCCCTGAAGCCCATGAATGTTCAGGTGAGCACACACCTTCTTTGAGTGAATCCTGGTGGCTCGAGGCCACACAATTCTTTCTCTGCAATACATTTGGGCACTCCAACCTTTTCGCAAATCCTTTCCATCGCCCCATGCGACCGCGGACCATGACCTTAGGCTTAAATAATTGAATTTTTGGACTTGGCATATCGGTATTTCTCACTCCCCTTGACCATGGGCCCAAACTTTGAGCACTTCACGATTTTGCGTGTTGAGAGTTTCCACTGTGCTCCATGCTCAAAACCCCGAATCGTGAAATCACAAAGCTCAGATCAGTTGACATGCGCCCCTCTTTGATAAGATGAATATGATCATTTAGCGATTTCATGCTTCATGAGTCCTCATGACTTGGCCCCTTGGTTGTTCCATTACCTGAAATCACAAAATTCTTAATCGTGTGCCACACATTCTACTGAGAAGGACGGTTCAAATCATTTTGCAATTTCACATTTCCTGAGTTTTAAAAATCTGTTCCTTGATCGCTCCACCTCACAAAATCATGAAATGCCAATCGTGCACCATGTGTCACCTTGGTTGGATGGCCCAGATCTTCTACGCGCCTTTCTCAAGTTCAAAATTCCCGAAGTGGCACTCTCCCTAGTCCCGATACATATGCTCCTTAGCAGAACGTGCCCTGACTTTGGTTGAAACACATTTGTGGGGTTTTTTAAGCCCCCCTTCTTCGCACTTGGTCATCCAAGGGCCAAAACTGAAGGTAAAACACTCCCCTACAAGAATATGTGCTAACAACCATATCTTTCCTCCTCGAGTGAGCTAAGTTTAGAAATACTAGAGGAAATTAACACATCTAGTAGAATAAAGAGGGAGATCAACTAGATATAAAAGGATTAGAATAAAAATCAATAAACGAATGGAATTTTTTATCGCTGAAGGGTGGTCATTTTCTTATGATGATGAGACCATAGGTCACATTGAGGTACCCTTGAGGTACAAATATCTAGTGAAACAATGGGTACCCAATGATCTTCCTTGTCTAAACATGGATTTTTGTGTGAACGAGAGGATATTTTGGATTGAACCACCGTCATTACATCGTTTGGGGTTGTATTGCATGGATGGAATAAAGGAGGGCGTTAGATGTACTGAATTGATGGAGTATCTCTAACCTTGCTAAAACTACAGAGATTGGATGCAACTTGTCCCATATACACACAATATACGTAGATATGGAGTGTCTGCAAATTATTTACCAGTAAAAAACAATAATCAAAATAAAGGAGAGAGTATGTACATTGAAGGAAGGCCAAAAGCATCAAGGAATATTGTAGGTTTTATAAACAGTACACAACCTAGGTATATCAATAAACAACCCAATTTCATATTTGAGGGGAGTGAAGGAAATTGTGTTTTCATGTGTGCCATAAAATCAGTAGCTACAAGGGGAGAGTTATTGGTCAATTACAATTTGAATCGAATAGACACAAAAGTTGTTACTATGGGAGTGGTACATATATAATTTCACCAAACCTATACTTAATGAATCTAATATCTTATGTTTTGTTAATTTTTTTTCTTAATGTTTCATTTCGATATAAGCAATATTTTTCATTAAATATAAGCAATATTATTTTTAATTATGTTTTTTTAGAGTCTATTGGTTTCATTTCGATAATAATGTTTTCAATATTTCTTTTGTAGGATGTTGATCGAGGCATGTCCCTGATGTATCAAAAGACACCATCACCGGGGAAGCAGGTATACCCCATTGTAAATTATACAAATTAAATATAAGCAATAATGTTTTTTAATTATGTTTTTTCAAAACTCTGTTGGTTTCATTTTGATATTAATATTTTCAATATTTTTGTTGCAGGTTGTTGATCGGGGCAAGTCCCTGATGGATTAGAGGACACGATCATTGGGGGAACATGTAACCCATACTAATTGTACAAATTAAATATGTTGTATTATTATGTTTTTTTGGTGAGTTTATTGGTTTCATTTCGATATTAATGTTTTCTATATGTCTGTCAAAGGGTACATATATATCAAAACAACAAGCTATATATATCGATGTGGATGATTTCGTGTGCAATGTTTACATCACATCATCGATGAACACCATTAAAATGGAAAAAAAGTTATTAAAAAATTAAATGCCAAAATATTTCGTATGGTATTCATTCAGCTGCAAATAGATTAGATTAGAGTGAATATTCATTTGACAATGAGAAAACATTTCTTGAATGTAATCTATATGATCTTTAATTAGAAGATGAATTCATTTATCGTTTTATATTTTCTACTCATATATGTCATGAACTAAAATATGTTTTTTTTTACAGGATTATTTGTGTCCACATACTCCTGGTGAAGGGCATGCTAGTAATATTGATGTTACTAATGATTCGTCGCATCATGATCATATAACACCATGTTCATATGATCATGTTCCATTATTTTCGACTGATAGTCAAAAGCACATAGAAGGTCACCCCAGAAGGAATATGTAGGTGTACCCTCTATTGGTTGACGCATGCCAGATCATGCAAAAGAGGGTCAGGGGGGTCAATACAACATTGACTACTACCGATATTGCTCATGCAACATTTCCTGGATCTTCTTGTGTCAGTATCACGAGAAGACTAGAGACCACGTACTTGGTGGATGAAAATTTCATTCCCATAAATATAGAGAATATCCCAGTTATTTAAAATATGTTTTAACTATTATATATAATCTGATTGAAATTTACTTATAGATCATTCCATTTAATCTAGTGTTCACATGATCGTTTTGTAGGAATGATTTTTTTTATAAACATCTAAATGATTGGTCATTGGAGATCATTGGTACCATGATTCATATAGGGTGGGATAAACAAAGAAAAAAATTAATAGATGAACTCACTAATAGCTTGTTTGGAATTTTCGGTGCTGAGACCTTCAACCGAGAGGAGGTCCTCAATAAATATGACCAGTATCTAAAGATTGCGAGGGAACAATATAGGGTTCATCTAGAAACAAAACGTAGGTGTGTGATCCCTCCAATGATTCTAGTAAGGGAGTGGAAATCCCTACTGGATGATAGAAAGGAGAGGGCTTTAATAAAATAGGGAAAGATACCACTGGGCACATGAAGGTATGTAATATGTTCAACAATGTAATGATATGTTTATTACTCTTTATTTTTACATGAAATTTGTAACACATAACATATTTCAAAATTTTCATAAGATTCCAGACACATCAAAGGAAAAAAAGTCCATACAAGAAAAACATGTCCAACACAAGCTTAGACGTGGTGGCTATTCCAATATGGTGACACAAATTGTAAGTATCAATAACTCAAATATTGTATCCAAACAATAAATTGCATATAAATTTGTTTTTGTTTGACCATAAAATCTAGATTGATGATCTTTTGTAAAATCGTAGGTTGATCAGTTCAACGAAGTGCCAACAAAGGAAGAATTGAGTCTTGTCTTCCATCAAGACTTTGAAACTTTCGTTGAACTTAGAAAAAGCTTTACCATTGAAAAAACATAGTCTTCTAGTGATCCATCCCACACGCAGGTAAATAAAATAAACAATGTTTATTTAAGATTGATTACTTGTGCAGTCTATTCATTATTAGTTTTGCCCATAAAATATTGATTCTCTTTGTTTTATGCAGGCAAACGATAATACACATAATGCCGAGGATGGAGAAAAACTCAATGAAATTCATGTTGTGCATCCTGGTAATGAAGTATTCATGTGCTAAAAAAATATTAGTATGGGTTACAATTTAACATTTTTAATTGAAAATAGTGTATTAATTGTAATCTTTGATGTTTCAACTCCACTAGATCATGCAGACGGTCATCCTGTACAAGATTAGGTAGATAGGTGGGAAGATGAAGTACATAATGTGGCCCTGTCAGGTAAAGAGCACCACTCTAATGTTGTATTTATCAATAAAATACTTTTAATGATAATAACAAAACATATCAATTTAGCATTTCTTCATTATTACAATAGATCCTAGCACCTTACAGCAGTATCCACGTAGTGAGTACATGACCCAAAAAAAGACAATACAAGATACAAAGGTGTCCATAACAACTGATAAATAAGTTGTAGGAGATGATCAGTTGATATTTGAATTTGTGAAAAGAAAAAATCCAAAAAACAAGTGATTCCAATAACATTATGACATATTATTTTTGATAATATAAACTAATGTCATGATATTTCTTTTCCTACGAATGAATGAATGAATGAATGTTATAATTACTTAATGGATGAATGTTAAATGTTTCTTTATGAAGAAAAGAGCACATTTGCACATAAATTCATTTATTTTCAAGTACATGAATTGGGTATGGGGAATTGGGAGTGATGTGAGGGGGGGAGGGGTCATATGAGCTTCCACCTTCACGTGGTTTTCCCTATTCAGTAAAGAATATTAAGAAATTCTACAAACAAGGAGAACCCCAATAAGGTAATGCTCTTTATTCTTAGGTGTTATAGATTCTAGTAAATTTTGAAATACATGTCTATTTCTTACATTCTTTTTCATAAATTTAATATTTCATGGTCGTTAATTTCTACAGGAATTTGCACTAGGAATTGAAACTGTTCACTAGCATATGTGGATATGCAACATCAATTGTAGTGAAATGTACATAATAATTATGAATCTATATGTTTATATGTTGTTTTAATTATTTAGCTTTCATGTGCATTGTATTGCTTTACTTCATTTATTAAACATAGTTTATTTCATTCATTCAGTACTGTATGCATATTTACCCTAATATATATCATATTATTTTTGACGTAATATATATGAATAAATCATAAAAAAAAAATCAAGATCAATTTCATCAAATTCATACTTGGAAATTAAGAAAATTATGTATAGTTATAGAAACAAATGTCATAATGTCGTCAATGATTATTAAAAAGAATAAAAGTTTCACTTGAGGCTCTACATAGGATGGGTCAAATAATGTACAATTTGGAATCCCATCATTACCCCATAGGTAGAAGTTTTGGAATACCCTATGCAACAAAACAACTCCTCAAAAACTAATCTCAACACTACTCAACCTTCCTTCTCTAATTATTTCTCACTATATGTTGTATGTTTGAAGTCATAAAATACAATCTAGGTGATTTCATACTTGTTGTATCCTCTTTAGGTCATATGATTCTCATAGGGGTAGTGCTTCATTCTAAAAGTAATTCAATATTTGTTATCTTGTTTTCTTTTTCTGCCCATATTCCATATTTTTTTTATCTCACTATTGTTCAGTAGCAAGCTTACAATGAAAATGTTGTAGTTTCAATAGTTATTCACATCACCACTATGGAGGTGTCGAATTGTCAAATTGGTATGTAACATTTGTGGGAATCCCTATTCATACTTGTTTCGAACAAGTTCTTGTATTTGCTCTCACAGTTCTACTTGTTTTCATTCAAGAGGTATAGATTGCAATCCATTCTTGGCCTTTCTTTATTATATCCATTTTATCCATTCTTGACGTCTAGTAGTGATAAGCCTCCTCTTGCACTTGGGTATCTATTAATTCATCCTGAAGTAAAAAAACATGATTCTTTTCAAGGATTTGACTATGTTTCTACACTGGCGTAATGAAAAAGATTTGGAATTCCAGCATACATAATTAACACACAAGAAAAAAATGAATGATTTTATTCATTCATTCATTCATTATTATTATTATTATTTCCAGGTTACACTACGTGAGGAAAACCACCAAGTAGTTTCCCTCATTTCAAGGATGGTACCCAGGGTAAATCCTAAAATCTTTAGCGCATAATGTCGGTCAACAACAGGGATCAAATCCATTCAAACAATATACTCGTTAAGAGCTCAACATGTCACTTTGCAAGAATTGAACCTAGGTGGAGAGGATAACAATAATTCCTCCCAACCACTAGATCTCAACCCAATTGATACAAAAGATTGAATGATATAGAGATAGATTTGTAAAAAATGTACTGAGAAGAAAGTGTGACATTGAAGTCAATGAATAAGATGTCCTTGAGATCCTAATGAAGAAAATTATATATAGATGTAGTGAGTTGATGACCATCATAGCTGTCACCTACTCTCACCAAATGGGTATGAAATTTCCAATGCACATAGTTGTAGTTTATCATGTCTCTTCGATGAAGTGAGAACTACCATGATAACCATCTTCTCCTACCAATAGAAATACCCAGAGCACCGAATAATGAATTCATGAAATAACATTGATCATTGATCTAATATTTCTGGACTGTCTGATCGTACAAGGGAAGGAATAGTCATCACGATGTTGACCACTCTGAGATTACGAGGAATCCCAAAAAACTAAAAGCACTAAAGGGAGAAGTAGTGAATTAACGTTAACCATTGATCTATTTTGGGAGAATTATCGATCGTTCGATCGAGTACAATGGAAGGATAGAGTAAGGATTACTAAAAAATTGACAGCAAGAGGTCACCGTATATTTATGATGTTTTCGGTAGGTAAACCTTTGGAGGGAGTGAACTACTTTAAAGTTCGAGTAACCCAAAGTCCCGAAGTCACGAATAACTGAATACCTGGAAAGTGGGAGCTACTTTTCGCCTAAGCCTACAGTCCTAGCTCCTGGATATGTGAAGGTTATTAAGTAGGGAAGTGCTAATATACACTCCGATGAAATTTTCTTCAGGACAGTTGGAAGAATCCAAAGGCCAGAGTCCCGAAATGACGAAGTCCTGGAGTAAGTGAGAACCATCCATCTCAACCTGCAAATAAAAAAAGATAGTTGATCTTAATAAGCGATTAAGATCTCCCTTGGGTTATCACTTAGACACCACCCGTGGTCATATGGAATAGAGGTCTTGAAGTGCTTCTATACACAATTTAACACAAAAATGATGTGTTTTTCCACTAACAGGAAGGAATTTTGAATCAAATTAAGATCCAAATTTTTTCCTGATTGATCTTAAGTGATCCAATACAATAAATGCATTAGAAAGATAATTCAAAATCTTAGATATAATAAATTTAAATTGAGAATGAAATAAAGAGGAATGATATTGAATTAAAAGAAATCGATCCACACCTGTGATCGATTTATGAAAATCCCTCTTACTAAATTAAAAAGAACTTTTAATTTTGATATATGAATACATAATCACAATAACAAAAGTTATTTACTAAAACTGAAGAGGTGCATTGTTTCATATGAAAATACACAATGGTTCAACCTTATACCTTTTGGAAAGAATATAAGCAGGAAAACAAGGTGAAAGGAAAGTGCCTCTACAGTCCATATCAGAAGATCAAAAGCATAAGTAGAGTCCAAGAAGGAATACTAAAGATATTTATGCAATGAGGGTTGAAGGGAGGAGCAAGGAAGGATTCATATCATTTTCTAAGTAACGTGTGAAAATAAGGGAGTTGTTTCTTCCTAGGGTTGGTGCCCTAAAATAAGGGAGTTGGTTCTTCCTAGGGTCAGTGCCCTAAAACAAGGGAGTTGGTGCTTCTTAGGGTTGGTTCCCTAAAAACAAGGGAGTTGGTGCTTCCTAGGGTTTGTTCCCTGAAGAAGGGGATTTGTGTCTCCAAGGATTGGTACTCTAAAGAGGATTGGTGCCCTTCACAATCACATATTATTATTTATAAACTTTGTAATTCTTGTTAAGTACACTTTTTGATCCAGATTATTTTTGGCACGAAATGAGAGTGGAGATATAATAAAGAAATGCATAGATATATCGCAGGCATTCAATAATATAACAGAAATGTATCAAATATGCAACCATAAACATATATATACAATAATACATGATTTCTATTAATGAAATAAATGTACAGAGGCTGTAAAAATACATAGTGAAAGACTCGCTAGAATGGTGGCATCTTATCTCTTAGAAGAGATGTGACGGCTACTCGAATTCGTAAGAAGATGATTACAATGAGGCTCTGAAGGAATTTTTACAATAAACATAATTCCAAAAACTCTATACATCGAGAAACCTAACCCTAGGAGATGAAGTGCCAAAAGTCATGTGGGCCCCATTTGGGTAAGTTAGTACATCAACCTCCCAGGGTCGTAACTTTTGCATACGATCTCCGTTTTAGGCGTATGATAGCCCGTTGGAAAGGTATCGTCGAGGAGATTTATTTTTGGGTTTAAATAATTCCTTCAAACATCATTGAGAATCTCAATCCATAAAAACCTTCATTTAGGCCCTCAAAATGGCCCCGAAAGTTAAAACTACTAAAACTAGTAAATTGCCAAAATTGCCAGAAAATTGTTTTGAGCTAGTTGGAAAAGGTGGGTGGCCACTGATATCCACCTAGATAAATCCTCCCTCCTTAGGAATAAATTTTCTCCATTGCGTTGAGTGCCCGAGGGAGAGGAAAAAACGTTTGTTGAATCAGAATCTTGGTGAGTTGCTTGCCTTGTTGGAGACGTCGCACTGCTCGGTTTGTGGAAGGGTATCACAAGAATGTGGCTAGAAGGGTTGGAAATTTTTAACCAATCTGGATACATGATATTCTTATGTGAAGAAGGAATATTTACACTTTCTTACAATCTTGTCGACCTGTTTCTATTGGATAGAAGGTGCTTGGGCCAAGGTTGTAGTGGTTGTAGTATCCTTTTATTCACCTTTTGAATAGATTGTGAGGAAGATGAATTTTGTAGTATGAGATACTACCTTGCGAAGCTTTTTAGGTGGGACAGTAGTCAGAACTATCTCTGGTATCAGGTATAGATGACCCCCCAGAGAAACAATGACATTGTGGGGTCGAGACTCATAAACAACATGGCGCTTCCACATATATGGTTGTCCCAAGAGAACATCACAGACATCTAGTGGGTAAACATCACATAATACCTCATCCTTGAAGGGATGGATGTTGTATGACAATTGAAACTGTTGGTTGACATGAAGATCTCATCCTTGGCGAAGCCACCTGATGTTTTATGGATGTCGGTGTGGAGTTGTCAATAATCCCAACTGTTTGACTACCTCTGTTGAGATGAGGTTCTTATGGCTTCCACTATCAACAATAAAATGCAGCAGGGTCCCCTTAACCCACATTTGTGAATGCAAAAGGTGTTGCGAGGATGTAGTGGTTGCAGTATCCTTTTGTTCACCTTTTGAACACATTGTGAGGAAGATGAATTTTGTAGTATGATATACCTCCTTGTGGAAATTTTTAGGTGGGACAGTAGTCAGAACTACCTCTGGTATTCTATAGAGATGACCCCCCAGATAAACAATGACACTATAGGGTCGAGACTCATAAACAACATGACACTTCCACATATATGGTTGGCCCAAGAGAACATCACAAACATCTAGTGGGGAAACATCACATAATACCTCATCCTTGAAGGGTTGGATGTCGTATGACAATCGAAACTACTGGATGACATGGAGATCTAGTCCTTAGCTAAGCCACCCAATGTTGTATGGTTGTGGGTGTGGTGTTGTCAATAATCCCAACTGTTTGACAACCTATGTTGAGATGAGGTTCTTCTGGCTTCCACTATCAACAATAAAATGCAACGGGGTCCCCTTCACCCACATTTGTGAATGAAAAAGGTGCTCCCCCTCTTTAGGATTTGTTGTTTCTTCTGGTTGAATTGTTGCGGTCGTGACAATAGCAGTGGGGTCTGTGTCGATGATATGTCTTTTACCAGTATTTTCATAATCATATTCTAAATCGGGGTTTGTCTCCTTGTCTCTGATATCGACCACCAATGATTGTTTTGAGAGACATTCATCGCTTTTGTGCCAAGGGATTTTGTGGGAATTGCACCATTTTCCAGTGTCCTTCTTTGTCTTCCCATGGCCTTTCTTTTCCTGTGGCTTGGACTGGTTTCCGAGAGACTGTTACTTTAGTTGTTGTGGATTTGCAGACCCAAACTCCCATTTTTTTTGGTGCTTAAATTTGTGCTCGATTTTAACAACATATCGATAAGAAGCACCGAGTGATGAGATTTACAGAAAATACATTTCAGTTTGGATGTATCTGTGTAGAGCCCCATGGTATTTTAGAACCAAATGTCATTCAGAGTCTTTGATACCCAGCTTGGTGCGGAAGGTATGGAATGTATTGGTGAAATCCAAAAAATCTTGTCCCCTCTCTTGCTGCAGTGTGGTCCATCTCATGTATTGGTCCTCATATTCGCCAACAAGGTAATATTGTTCCTTCACCGCATCCACAAAAAACTCCCAAGTGGGCTCGACCCCATATATTCTAGACTCCTCTGTGAAATTTTTCTCCCAGTAAGTTTCCCACTAATGTTTGATATGGGGGAGAGATTTAAGGAGTGCGAAGGTGATATTTTCTCTGTCGAAAAAATTATGAATAGAGAAATAACCTTCTAACAGATTTAACCATTTGTCTAGGGCATCTGCATTTATCTGACCTTAAAATATGAGAATATCAAAATTAAATTCTACCTTGAAAGGAGAGGTGCTTCCAAAGTGGTTGTTTGATAAATATGTGACTGTTGCTATCGACAAGCGTTGAAGGATGTGGGAAAAATTCTCCATCATTTTGTCCCTCTGTCATGTGAGAGCCTTCTCAAGAAAAATATTTATAGGATCGTCTGCTCCGTCATTTTTCTATTCTTCTGCCATGGAGGGTTTCTTGGGCATGTGAGAGAGATTTTCTTCAAGAAAAACAAACTCGAGACCCAACTTTCTATACTCAAACCTCGTTGGGGACATGCACTGAAAAAGGATCAAGAGAAGCCTTCTCTGATACCACTCATCTAGATTATTTTCGGCACGAAATGAGAGCGGAGATATAATAAAGAAATGCACAGACATATCGTAGTTATTCAATAATATAACAAAAATGTATCAGAGATGAAAACATAAACACATAATACAATAATACACAATTTCTGTTAATGGAAGAAATGTACAGAGACTTTAAAAATATAGAGTCAAAGACTCGGTAGAATGGTGGCAGCTTATCTTTGAGAAGAGATGTGACGGCTACTCGCATTCGCAAGAACATGATTAAAATGAGGCTGTGAAGGCCTTTTTACAATAAAAAGGAATTTCAAAAACCCTATAAATCCAAAGACCTATCCCTAGGAGATGAAGCACCAAAAGTCATGTGGGCTCCGTTTGGGTAAGTTAGTACATCAACTTCTCAGGGGTCGTAACTTTTGCATACGATCTTCATTTTAGGCATATGATAGCCCGTTGGAAAGGTATAGTAAAGGATATTCATTTTCGGGGATTAATAATTCCTTCAAATATCATTAAGAATCTTTATCCCGAAAAACCTTCATTTAGGCCCTCAAAATGGCCCCGAAAGTTAAAACTGCTAAAAATAGTAAATTGCCAAAATTGTCAGAAAATTGTTTTGAGCCAGTTGGAAAAGGTGGGTGGCCACCGATATCTACCCGGATAACTTTTATAAATTATTTTTAAATACTATTCCATTGTTGATCTATTATCATGATAAATAGAATAACAAAGTAATTACTAATTGTTTAAAAAGGTAATACGGTTTCACCATGTATTTCCAACAATTATGCCTAGAATAAAAGGAATTGATATAAATATTGTGAAAGGTACAATGGGTTGTGGATCTAGTCGTTGAATTATCATACCCTTTATTTGTATGGTCAAAGGATGGTTGTGACCAATGGTTGAATCTTAAATTAATAATAATATAATGAATATTTCGATATTCTTAATAATAAAAAATTGTTAGTTGTATGCTTATTAGGTTCATTACATAAATTTTCCCTCCCATATTAACTAGTATATACTATGAATTATGATCAAACTTGGAAGAGATAACACTGAAAATGATTAGCAGAAGTTAAAACACTTTACCAACATAAGAAGTAACCCAATTCCTAAGATTTTTTCCATCTTTGTCTGCAAAATGACATGTTTAAACTTCATACAAATTAATTTTTTGTTCATGCTAATGACATTTGAACCAATTGTCTAGGACAAGCCTAGTTTCACCTCTTTCACTGATATTATAAAGTGGAAGTGAGGTTGGAATATCTCCATTGTACAAATTTTCAGTGATTGGTTCATAGATGTTTTGTACTATTAAGACCTTTCTTGGATGGCTACTGAAGTAATTTCTCATAAGTGATAACTTGTAAGAGGTTCGAAGACTATATATGTGCAAATAGGACATTGATGGTAATATCATTTTACTGCGATTGTTTTATAAGTATGGTGGATGTGGCGTTAAGTTTATGTTTTTCTATACTAGAATTTTTATTTTGTAAATTTACCTGAAATTCTCATAAAAAATTTAGTCTTTTGTACTCAACCTGATATTATGGAAGAATTTGATTTTTTAGTATATTCTCAACACATTAATCCTAATTGGATGAGAGTTTTAATCTATATAGTTTTTCAAAAATTATGCAAAAATTTATGTAATCATTCTTAAGTGAGAATTGTAATCTATTTAGTTTTTCAAAGCTCATGTAAAAAATTCCTTGGATATTTTCTAGATAAGTTTTGTAATGTTGTGTTTATATTTTGAATTTAAAAGGTGTAACATTGCTTTGTTACAAGAGAGTTTGGTTCTCTTCAAAACAAAATTTATTGGTTGTCGACATAGGAATAAAGTCTACAAGGGTTTTCATACCTAGCCTCTTTGAATTTGAACTTGTAATTTCTTCGGAGGAAACACATGTTCTTAACCATTAGACCGACTTAGGATGTAAAAAAAATAAAGAAAAGGATAAACCATATCTACCTTTGTTATATTTTCATCATCCACATTTCACTGGTGAATTCATCAAAATATTAGGCCATTATCTAGGGCTTCATTCTCACTATGGTTTGTTACACCTTAATGGATTTGGATTTAGTTCTGAAACGATGAGTTTACACCTGAATAGATTTGGAATTACTTTTGAAAGGATGCGTCAGAACATGATACCCATTCCCAGTTCAATTTCACACACATTTCATAGTAATAATAAATATCATCACACATAAGAAACCTATGAAAACCTACAACAATATCCCTGAAAAATGATATACTTAAAACTTCTAAAGGATGTACCTAAAAATTCTATTATATTGAAACTGTTATATACAATTGATTATCCTTCCTATGTTTGTGATTGGTATGCAAATAAATCCTTGATATAAACTAAATATTTGGGAACAAATTGTAAATTCCTCTCTTCAAATGTGAGGTGTGCTACATTTTCACCATAGGAGCATCACTTCTAGTTGACTATACATCAAAATTCAATATGGAAAATGAAGAAAAGGATCAATGAAAAATTAAAAGGATCATCATTGAGATTAAGAAAGAAATATTCAGAAGGAAACATGTTCACTGGGTTTTAGTGATCATTCATGTAAACATTGATTATTTAAAACTAGCTTGTTTTTGTGGCAAGCTAATTCAGAAGGTATATAATTTTCTCATTTGTTTTCATCAACCAATTTTTTCTATATATGGTGAAATGATAGAAATTTAAAATTTTCAGCTAATCATAGGGAAATACAAGTTGCACAAAATTTCCTTGCATGTATTATCTTTGGGAAATTATATCATGCCTTGTATATTAGATTTGAGAAAGAATACAAGTCCATCAATAAAGCAACCAATAGCAATACTTTTTCTAATTCCTAGTATTATTCCATTGGGCATATTTATCCTTAAAGGTCTAGCAGATCCTTGTGGATTATGTCTCTAAATAAAAGGAATTGTAGTCCTTAATGGATTATACATAACTTACAACATACATCGATAACATTTTCATGTATTCAATTCCACTACAATGCATAAATGTAAGTGTAGATTTCGTAAAGAGATTCTATCAGATGCCTACTCCTTCCCAAGTTTCTTCCTTCTCCAAAAAGGTGCCCAAGACAAATGATACTTGGGGAAATACTTCACTATAGAGGTGAATTATCCAAGTATAACCATATTTTTCCTTCAGATTATATCATTGAAGGAGATGCTTTGAGATAGTGCAATAAAAAAAATTAGAATTTCCAAGGAATTATATTGTCAGCAAGCACCACCAAATTGCGATATGATCAACTTGTTAAAAGAAAAAAACCCAATTTTTTTTTTATAGCCTTTTCATTATTCAAGTGAAAGGATTACATTTCAACTTACACAATATATAAAGAACCATTCATCAAAATGGGTCTCCCCTACCAATTTGGGCACAAATTTGTTCTCTATAAACATGAAAGTACAGTCCAACTTAATGATTTATAATAGCTCACTAAAACTTGACATTAAGAAATAGTCAATATATATATCATGTAATTTCTATGTTGATATAGGATTTAAAGAGAAATAGATCTAGAAGGTGAATTATCCTCTTCCCCATCCCTACATATCTTGAGCAATAATGAACTTGGATATCTAGTCATATAGTTCTTGTATAAAGAGAAAAGTTCCATATTATATTCCCTATAATTTGATTGAAGCTACTCTCTAAGAAGAATTTCTTGAATGTCTTAGCCTATTGAATACTCCCATGAAAGAGGATGTCTCTATGATGCCTTGTAATCATTCTTATCATGCCTCAGAAAGGTCAATTCCTAGTTGGAGGGTTGTTCTTAATGTTTGAATTTCAAACTTTATGGGTAACATAACCTTCTTTCCATATACCAAATCATAGGGTGTAAACACTATGGTGTTTTTCCATGTAGTTTTGTATGACCATACAAATTATGTCAATATATTTTCCCAATCTCTTCTTTGTTTCTTGATTGTCTTTGTTATAATCTTCTCCAACTCTTTGTTTGTAATCTCTACTTGGATATTTTCTTGAGAATGGTAAGTAACTAATATATTGTGTTGGATCTTGTACAAGTTCATATGAGTCTCAATGATATTTGGAGTGAATTGAAGTCCTTGATCTATGACAATCTCTATTAGAAATCCAAATATTGAAAACATTTTCTCATAGAGGAATTATACTACCTTTTCCTCTTTGGCATTTTTCATTGACTTAAATTTTGTTCATTTGGTCTAGTATTTCATGCAAAATAGTATATATTCCTTTTGATTGGATGATGGATCTGTAGGTCCGACAATGTCTAAGCCTAAATTTTCAAAGGGATCCATTGATATTTGTGGTTCAAGTTGAATTTCATCTTTCTCTGTAGGTTTCCCCATTCTCTAACATATAACAATGTGACACATACACTTCATTATCCTTGTGAAGGGTTTGCCAATAATATAATGTTTGAAGAACATTTTCACATTTTTTTTAGTAGCATAATAGCTTCCATTAGGTTCATCGTGAAAAGCATGCAACACATTATGGACCTTATATTCTATTATGTAATGCTTGATTACTTGGTCTAGTCCAATTTTGAATAGGTAGCCCTTGATCTATGTGTATGTGGAACTATTCTTTATAATCTCACATCGTTCTTCATAATAAAAGTGTTGACAAAATTTTCCTATAGTGAGGTGTTTTGTAGTGATATTACAAAGATATATTCATTTGGAAAAGAGTCATCTACATTCTCTTCATTTGTGTTATGTGTTAGTCTTGAAACAAAATCTGCAACAATATTTTGTTTAGCAGGTTTATCTAGTATTATCAAGTCAAATTTCTACAATAAAAACAACCATCTAAAGATTCTCCCATTAATATAAGTTCTATTCATCAAATATATTATGGGGGATGTTTGGTATGTACAAATATTGAAGGGTATGTACACCTTTGTAGACTTTACCAACTTGACCTTGCATTAGAGGCATACATTATATGATTAAGAATGCACAGAAGCCCAATGAGGATGTTCTTTAATTGTATTACCTATATGTGTTTGTGTGAAAGAAGGATAATGGGAGTTGGATTTTGTATTGCCTAATGGTTAAGAATTTTTTTTTTCTCTTTGGAGGTCACATGTTTAAATCCAGAGGGGGGTAGGGTATGTATACCTCTGTATACTTTAGTAGTCAAATCATTGCATGAAATGATCCCTTATCCCACAAATACATACCCTTAAAAAATATTGTTATTATTACTCTTTCGAGGAAATGGTTGATTCAAGTAAGAAACCAAATAAATACACCACCTACACACACTTAATCCTCTTGGAAAAGGACAAAAGGAAGATCCGGATTGCAAAATTTATGAGCATATGAGAACTATAGGTCAGAGGACTAATGTTTACACAATACAAGCATTGAGCTTAATGGCTTGAATAACACAGATCAATTTGCAAGGTCTCTAATCTCTTTGGACAACTTGAAAGCATCAAGAAACTTTGAAATGGATACTGATATCTACAACGTGGCATCATTGTCCTAACAATAGATTGCACTTTGGGAAAAGCATTGCAGTGTGTTTTGGAAATGAATAAGTGTGGTAAAACCTAGACATTTTGTGATCATAATACTCTGGTTCATATGTGTGAGGTTGTTAGGCAATAAAACATTATTTTACAAGTCTATTAACTTATGTTATGGGCCGATTGGACTCCTTTAACACTTACCTAATTTTCATTTGTTAGAGCTCGAAGAAGGGGCCTCCTTTGGAGTGAAGTTGTAACAAACTTGACCACCCAGGTTGGGTCATGCCACTGAAAATATTTCATGCTTTGATACCATATTGTAACATCCCCTTCATCCAACTGGGCTATGCAATGCAACTATTTTTGAACTGTATGCAAATTAAAACATATACAAAAAAAATATTGCGGAACTTTATATATAAAACTCAAAACAAAAAAATACATTCGGTAAATGAACAGATTCATATGGAGATAATAGTAATATATACATGCAGCATGGATAGGCAATACCCATAAATATAAAGACAATTGTAAACCACACATAGGATAAACCCATAAAAATAAACACATAAATAATAATGCAGCATGAAATTTAACACACAATTGACACTTGGTGAGAATATCACCAGCTACATCCATACCTTCCATGAGCCTCCGAGCCTTAGACCATGCTTCTCATCACTCTCACCAGTGGGTCACCCTCGAGCTGGGACTAAACTCCACCTGGGTAAATGGATTCCTACCCAGGTTGATGTATCTCAAAAAATAGGAAAGACTCCGTCACAGGTGCCAAGTCAAACTAACAGCCTATAGTCCCTCATTCCCCACATGCCTGTCCCACCCCAGGAAGTGTTCCCCTTATATAATCAATAGTCCCTCGGCTTCCCCACTTCCCTTCTAGGGCTTAGAAAAAATCCCGACAAGAAGTCTCAGATCCCTGTAGTTGTAGTTTAGCACCTTCCGAAAATCAATTCCCAACAATTCTCTCACCTACAAAGAAATTTCTCGTGGGCCTAACAACCTGCCTCTTCAGTCTCCCATGGGTTTGACAACCCGCTTCTTCAGTCCATATCCCAAGATAACTAGGTACAAGTGCGGGTATGGGTACGGGTACGGGTATGGGTACGGGTACAGGTATAGTGATAATAACAGAAAGGTATAGAGGAAAGCTCAATGAGTGAGTGAATGATGATGGAAGGAATGAAAAAAATGAACTAATTCCAAACTATATGTATGCATGCTCCACACTTGACACTTGTCATGCTGGGAGATACTTTTTCCCACTTGTCCCCATCCTTAGAACTTAGTATAAAATAATTATCCATACTTTATACTTTAAGTAATATTAATATAATATTCCTTTTTGGATTAAGCTTCCTAGATTAGCACTTTTCCTTAACTTTTAGCCCCCCCTTTCCCTAAGTAATGGATTTTAGTCCCCCATACTCGTTTATCGTGGTCTATCTACACACAACGATATATTATATTAATGATGAGACATATTAAAAAATAGGCTCGTTGGCCCTTAGAATCTAGGATCTTTGTCCTAATTCAAAACATAAGCCTCCTAGCTTATAATAACTAGCTCACCATCCTATAAAACACAACATATACACAAAGGCTCCCTAGACTCAAAATCATGCGCACTTAAGTTTGTTGCGCATGGTATCCTGGAATGTCCACACTTCATCATTTTAGTGCGTAGTACATGTGCGCGCTATACCATGGAAGGTGTATACAAAAATGATATCAAACAACTCACCAAATTAATTACATTTTCATTTACATTTATAGTTGGGTTTCGGCCTAGGGATATTACAATCCCCTCCCCTTATTTATGCACTATCCTCAGTCCATTTCATACACATATCAACAAGATTTCCAAAATCTTCAAAAAGATGAGGGTATTTTTCCTGCATTGCATCCTTATGCTCCCAAGTAGTGTCTTGAGGACCGTACCAGGTCCATTGGACCTTTACAAGCCCTATGGATTGATTCTAGAGATGTTTTATTTTCCATTCCAGAATTTGTACCGAATGCACTTGGATAGGGCCTTCTTTCTCCACCTGAATCACATTCCAATCAATTACATGATTAACATCATGTATATATTTCTTGAGCAATGATACATGGAATACAATATGAACATACATAGATGCAGGAAATGCAATCATATAAGCTACTAGACCAATCCTTTCTAGGATTTCAAATGGTCCACAATATCTAGCTCCCAAATTGGAACATTTTCCCAACTTCAGTGAATTTGTTTTGGCCTTAACCTTCAAGAATACATGGTCCCCCACTTTAAATTCCCTGTGAGTTTTTCCCTTATCAACATAGCTTTTATTCCTGTCTTGGGAAGACTTTAAATTTTGTTTTATTTTCAACATTTTTTCCTCCATTTCCGCAAGTAAATATGGCCCAACCACTGCTCTATTTGTTGGGTTATCCCAGGTTACTGGTGTTTTTCACATTCTACCATAAAGTTCCTCAAATGGTCTCATCTTTAGAGATGTTTGGTACCCATTGTTATAAGAAAACTCTACAAAGTGTAGGTAGTCTTCGCATTTTGATGGTTTATCCATCACATACATCCTCAACATATCCCCAATCACTTAACTCACCCTCTTTAGTTGTCCATCTGATTCTGGATGACAAGTTGTGCTAAAATTCAAATTTGTTCCAAATCCCTTAAATAATCCCTTCCAAAAATTCGACGTAAATTTTGGATCTCTGTCAGACACAATTGTGTTGGTTATACCATGTAATCAAGCAATTTCTCATATAAATATCAACAATGTTGGTTGCCTTGTGAGTGATCTTTATTGGAATAAAATGGCCATCTTTAGTAAGCTTATCCAACACTACCATGATAGAATCATGTTGCTTGTTTGTTCTGCGAAGTTTTGTGATGAAATCCATTGTTACAACTTCCCATTTCCACTCAGGAATGCATAATGGTTGTAGCAAACCAGGTGGGTGTCTATGCTCAACCTTTACCTTTTGAAATTCCAAACATTTGGCAATAAAATCAACAACTTCTTTCTTCATGCCTGGCCAATAATATTGTCTCTTGACAACTGTAATAGTTTTCTCATGACCTGGGTGCCCAACATAAGGTACATTATGCATTTCTCTCAATATTATATTTTTCAATTCTTTGGAATTTGTTAGATAAATTATGCCCCTGTATATGAGAATTTCATCATTTTCTATCTTATAGTCTTCAATTTTTTGCTTCAAAATACCTTGCTGTAATTTTTCAACGAATTCCTTATATTGTAAATCTTATTTTGCAGCCTCCAAAGTTCTATCTTTCAAATATGATTGGTACATGATAATGGATGTAGTATGCAAGTCATGCACTCTTTTGCTGATTGCATCGACCACTTTTTTCTCTTTCCCTTTGCTTTGCTTTATATCAAAGTCATATTCACTAAGAAATTCTAACCGTCTGCTTTTCCCGGGATTTAGAGTTGGTTGATCAAATAAATATTTCAATCCATTATGGTCTATCCTCATCTCAAAGATTTTCCCCATGAGGTAGTGTCTCCATTTACTCAAGGCATGCACTATGGCTTCCAACTCCAAATCATGAGTGGCATAGTTCCTTTCATACTCCTTCAACTTCCTTGATTCATAACATACAACAAACCAATTTTGACTGAGGAATCCACCAATTCATTATTTACATGAATCTATGCATACAATGAAGTCTTCATTTGGATATGCAATCCTTTAAATTAGAGCACTAGTTAATAATTTCTTCAAGTGTTGGAAACTCTTTTCACAATTCAAATTCCACTAAAAATTCACACCCTTCTTTTGAAAGGAAGTGATTGGGTGTGAAATCATTGAGAATCCTTCAATAAATATCCTATAGTAGCCTACAAGACCCATGAATTATCTGAAATCTATCACATTATTTGTCCTTGACCATCCTCTAGTGGCTTCTATCCTCTCAGGATCCACTGCTATCCCATCCTCTTACATGATATGCCCGAAATAATGAATTTGCTTCTAATAAAATGAGCACTTTCTCAGTTTGGGATACAACGGATGCTCCCTTAATACTTGTAATACCATCCTCAATTATTGTTCATGCTCTTCCTCCAACTTAGAATATATAAGAATTTCATCTAAAAATACAATGAGAAAGTCATCTAAGTATTGTCTGAAAATACCATTTATTAAACACATGAAGAGAGTTGGTGCATTTGATAACCCAAATGGAACTAATGTGAACTCATAATGACCATACCTTGTTCTGAAAGAAGTCTTATTGATGTCTTGTTCTTTAATTCTTACTTGATGATAACCTGACCTGAGATCAATCTTGGAGAATATTTTTTCATATTTCAACTGATCAAAGAGGTCATCAATCCTTGGAAAACAACACTTATTCTTCACAGTTACCTTCTTCAACTTCCTAAAGTCAATGCAGAGTCGCAATGTTCCATCCTTTTTCTTCAAAAATAAAGTTGGGGCACCCCAAGGTGACACACTTGGGCATATATACCCCTTCTACAGAAGCTCTTCAAGTTGCATTTGCAACTCCTTCAATTATGGTGTACTCATATTGTATGGAGTCTTGGATACTGAAGCTAATCTAGGAATCAAATTTATGGAGAAATCAATGTCTCTTTTAGGGGGTAAACTTGGGATTTCCTTTAACACATCTTCAAAATCTCTTAGGACTACATAATATTCAATATTTTACACCTTATATTTTGGTGTCTCTTCCATATGTGCTACAAATATTTGAAACCCTTTTTTGTAACATTTCTTCAACTGCAATGCTAAAATTTATCTGATGGTTACTTCCCTGGGAATTCCCTGCATTGTCCTTAGGTTTCCTTCCTCATACAAGAAATTAAATGCCTTGTTATGAGAGTCTGGGATAACGTGATGTTGGCCCAACCAATCCATCACAATTAGATAGTCATAGGAACCTAAAGGAAATATGTTCAGATCTTCCCTGGTGTTCAGTCCATTTATGTCCATAAGACATGACTTAACCATTTTATTAAATTTTCTTTTGTCTCCAGTAGCGAGCTGCACCAACCAATATTTTCCATTCTTGCTTCTTCACAAATGAAAAATTTCCACCATCTTAGGATCTATATAACTATGACTAGCCACTGAATCAATTAAAATCATAATGGTTTGGTTTTTCGTCACACATTCCACTTCAATCATATGTGGTTGATACTCTACTTGCTTTTTTTCCAAGGATGCATAGATCCTTGGTACATTTCTTCCCATGTCTTCCACTGTTTCAACTTGCTGTAAATTGTCAACAATCCTCACATTTTTACCTCAGCGAGGGAAATCTCTAAACATATGATCTCCTTTACAACCCTAACATTGAATAGGTGGCTTCCAAGGCCTTTGACCCCCTGTCTCAATATTTTTGGGTTCTCTAGAAGTGGGTTGTCTCTGAGGATTATTTCTAAAGAATGGTGGATTAGTTCCCTTCTTCCTCTGATCCATATTGAATTTATTCTTGTTTTCCCTAGATTTTTGGAAAGTTGGCCTTGCTTTTTGCTGGTCATACTAGAATTTAGCTTGCCTTATGGCCTCCTCCAATGTCTTGGGATCATCATATAGTATTTTTTCACTGATGAATGATGGAAATCCACTCAAATAACTTTGAATCTTAATTGTCTCATTCTTGATAAAAGAAACATACTTCATCAATTCTAAAAACCTTCTTTCATATTCATCTATTGTCATACTCCCAAGATTGAGTTCAAAGAACTCTTTTATTTTCTTGTCATAGTATCTCTTAGTCAATTATTTCTTTTCAAAATACTTCTTAAATTCCCTCCAAGCAACATTTTTATCTTTAATGTGCTACACCTGCACGAGATGATCCCACCACATGGATGACTTTCCCTTGATTCGATAGATGGAAATTGTTCCTTCTGCATGAGAAGAATAATTATGCAATTGAAAATACTTTTTCATGCCCAATAGCCATGTCTCTGCATCTTCATCCTTCTTATGCTCACCATCAAATGTAGGATGTTTCATTTTGTTCATTTCTACTTGTAGCTCATCCACCACAGACCTTTTATGCTTCCTGACATGGGATGGAATTGATTTGTTGTGTGTTATCTTATTTAAATGCCTCAGAGAGCGATGGTGATGTCTGCTAACAATTTCGGCTCTTATTTTCTCATCAGGAGACCCGTGACTTCCTGATTTTCTTGACCCACTCTCCTTATCCAATTTTCTTTTTATCATGTTCAACATCTACATGAACTTCATGTTAAAGTCCTCCTTATTATCCTTGGCTCTCATAATCCTTTCATTATCATATTTATGTCTTTGGACATCCTTTTGTAAATTTTTAATGGTCTCTACCATATTCATGTTTTCATCTTTTCCTTCCCCATGTCCATTTGAGTTTGTTCCTTCAATGCCCATATGGACATCTATCCCTCTGATTTCATCTTCCTGAATGTAATCCCCTGTGAATATTCTATTCCTTTTCACTCTGTTTTGATTCTTATCTGATCTATTTGTTGTGAACTTTGCAAAATGTGCAGCCAACAAAACTTTGTCAGGCTAATTGTTTCAACAATTTCATTAAAATATGAACCATTCTGGTTCAATAATGCATTAGAATTATTTATTTTGATTTCATGAAAATTGAATGCCTCAATCAATTTTATAGGTGAATACTTATATTCTTTTTTCCAATACCTTTCCATCACCTACTTCCATGCTCAATTCCGATTCTTGAGCAGAAAGTTATGGTTATTTGAAAATTGTCCATCAATGTTTTTGTTCCCTCTCCAACTTGGTGCAATTTTGCGCTGTAATTATACATTTTTGCACCTACTCCATTGGATTTTTAGTAGTATCTAAATTGGGTTTCTTAATATACATATTTTGGACAATATTTCCAAGTTTCGCCTCTTTCTGGGTTCCAGGTTGCTAGTTACAACCTGCTGAAGTTCTAGGCCAATTAGTGTTTTTGATCTAGAATGTTACATGTACCTTATTTGAAATATTAAACCATTTTAACATGCCCATAATTTTAATTCATCTCTAGGAATGTATTTTATGGTTAAATATATTTCCATAGACTTCTCATGTGCCTCAATCTGATTCCAAAGCAAAAAGTTATGGCCTTTTGAAGTTAGTTGAGTCTTAAAATTTACCCACCACTGTTTGTCCTGTAACTTCCTCATAAAAGATCAGTTTGACAAACATTTTACACCATTAGAAATATCTCTCTAGACTATTTCATTTGGGATGAAAAGAAAATATGTACATGTTTTTCTTGGGATTTTTGAGTAGCTAAAAATTATTTTTAGGGCCTCAAAAACGTGTTGCAAAAAGATGACCTTCAAACAGTATAAAATATTGTAGAAATTTGTTGGTTTTATGTTGTTGTACACCATCCAAATGACTTTGTGCTCACAAATTTGAACCTATACACCCATATTTAGCATGCGCATCAATACCATAAGGTAGGGCATCCTTCGCGCACCTATAACCAATCTGGATCACTTCTTTTTCGCGCCAATAACTGGTGCGCACTACTTTTGCATCACGTACCAATATCCACCGCGCACAATTTTGGTTCTTGCACTAATACCTATTGCGCACAATTTTTTTTGTGTCGCGTTCTAAAACTTCACGTGCATTGCACTCTATGTGGTGCACCATGTCGAAATTTAGTATGTTTCCACCACGCACCAATACTCTGCGTGCACCATTAATTAAATTGTCGCACAACAACATATACCCACATTGCACACGCACCAACAAAATTCCTTTGTGCTCTTCTAATATTGCGTACACCATGCGCACCATTATTATGTGTGCGCACACCGTGCATGACAGTATTTTTGCGCATTACCACTCTGCATTGTGCAGTGAAAAATTTTAAGCATGCACACCTGTGCATCAATATTTTCTGAGCAATGCCACTCTGCACCATACAATGCTAAATTTTATCTCGTGCACCCGCTCACCAATATTTTTTTGCACAACTCCACTCTGCACCACACAATGCCAAATTTTAGCGTACACATCTACACACCAATATTTTTCTGCGCAATGCCACTCTGCACCATGCATTGCCAAATTTTAGCGCACGCACCCGCACACCAATATTTTTCCAAGTGATTCCACTCTGCACCGCGCAACACCAATTTTTAGTGCGCACACCCGCATGCCAATATTTTTCCACATATCACAATATTTTCACTGTGCATCATGCATTTTTAGTGTTCCTACCTGAACACATTCATTTTTATGCGCATCAATTCCTCGTGAATTCCGCTGCAGAAATTGGGGATTTTTCCTAACTATTTCACAATTTTTACCATAGACATTCTGCAACTATCAAATTTATTCAATTTCACCCTGATAACACTAGTTCAACCTATGCAACAAAAAATCGTTGTTGGTGGACATTCCTGGAACAAATCTTTCCCAAACTCAATTCACGAATTGAGAATTTTAATCAACTAATACTACTCCATCTATCATGGCTTCCCTGTAACTTCAAATTCGACCAATTCGAGGTTTGAATTTTCTAGAAAATATATTAAATTAAGAATATCTCACCACTTGGCCAAATTTCTCAATTTTCCCATGAATTTGACAACATAAATTGGGCCTTTTTCCCAATTCCATGAAATTGCTTCTAATTTTTACAATAGACGCTCTATAAATTGAAATATGGCCACTTTGAAATAAATTCTCTGTGAAATTTACTTTCAACACAACTTTCTCAACCCATCCAGGCTTAGTGTTGAAAACTGAAGATCTAATACCATATTGTAACATACCCAACATCCTACTAGGCTATGCCACATAAATGTTTTTGAACTGTATGCAAATTAAAACATATACACACATAAATTTTTGCAGAACTTTATACATAAAACTGAAAACAAAAAAACACATTTGGTAAATGCATAGATTCATATGTGTTAGTATCAAAATTTACATTTTCTAAAATCCCAACATTGTTACTGGAAATTCCCGTAGCACCTCATCTCATTTTGATTGTCGCCAAGATTGTCAAAATCTACCAAAAATCCTCATTCCTTTGATCATGTGCCGTTATCATAACATTCATATTTTTTATCTAGCCTTGAGGGAGCTCACATTTGAGGTCCTTTGGCATGGATCCTTGTGATTTCCTTTTTACCTGCATGACAAAAATCACTTTTATATTAAGCCTTCACTTTTCATATAATCAAATAAAAAATTATATTTTGATTTTGATTTATTTTTACTAAAGTGATGTGTTCTTGGAAGTGTACTACCCTAGCCCATACCACATATATAATCCATATCCTAAAGTCCACACATCGAATTACATGGGCAGATATGCCAGCCTCCAACTCTACTTGTCACGCACCCCATTTGTCATCACCACAAGCCAATACAGGGGTTAGCATTAAGCCAAAACACTCAGCACTGCAGTGCCCAAATGTTCAAAGTCGAGGTCGCATAGGAATTTAGCTTCCACATGTCAAGCACTTGTTATGGGTTACTAGTGACATGCAATTCAAAGCCAAGTTATGTAATAGTGCCCAAAATCCATGAACATATTAACGCTCATTGCCAGGCGAAAGAAATTGATTGCAGGTATTGAAGAACTAAGGGTAGCCACGATATATATGATTATGTTCCCAATTTCTTGCTCATTCCACTGTTTTCATGCATGGATGTACAGCGTGGAGTGCGCTGCCAAACCTCCTGGGCATTGCCAAATTTCCTGGGCACCGCGTTTTCTCCTGGGAGCAGTGTAACAATGAGTGCTACCCAATCTCCTGAGAAGTGTAATGACGGGCACTGCACATAGCACTTCTAAATTTTTGGGCAGGCGCTACCTAATTTCTGGCAGAGACTGAATTTGCACATAGATACACCAGAATGGCGCTACCTATTGGTACCAGGAATCCAGGAGGGTCATGCTAACAACTTCTTCGATAGCTGATGTGGAAGATAGACAGAAACAACAGTTGTCATCATGAGGACAATCGTCTGCTTTTTAAAGACACATGGAAAACAAGGAGTTGTGCAGCAAGAAAGAATCAAGTCATCTTGAAGATTGTTGGATTAGTCACCAACATTTTCCTTTTTTATAGCATAGGTTGTTAGTCAAGTTGTTAGAACAAATAAATGTTTAGATATTTTCAAGGAAAGGAGGCCAACTCATACCTCCAGTTGTTGCCTCCCTTTTTTTTATAAATATATAGATCAATTTCTTTAGTAAAGAAGGGGGCAGAGCAATCTCCAGAGACTATAGTTTGAGAGTTAGAGTGAAAAGACCCGAGAGGTCTATTGTAAAAATCTTGTAAAATTCTTGAGAAATGACAATTAGCTACAATGGCATGAAAGTTTGATCTTCACCTCAAATATTTGTCTTAGTTTTTGTATGCAAAGATCTCAGCTGACGAATAAAACTTTTAGATCAGTTTGTCTTTTTCTTTATGTTTTATCATACTTCTTCAATTTTCTTCCAATTATATGTGTTCTGTTTATATAAGGATTATATGGATAGATTTTGTGCCGAGGAGATTGTAGTAAAGTTTACTATGATAGCTGCCACATATGCATCTATTTCACTCTGTGATGTTTGGAAAGGTTTTCTAAGCTGTTACAATTTCTTCTTGTAGTTGTTGAAAAGAAGGTTGCTTTTCAACCTCAACTACAATTTGTGTCTTCTTGATTTCTTCATTCATATCTATTTAATCTCATAACTGATTTGGGTTTTATTCGACCTAATTTGCTGCCCATACGATGTTAATTCAAGATTGTTGTATCTCATAGAATCCATGCCCAATGGCTATTTGCCTTTTCTTTGACTTTAACACTCTCATTTGTTCTTAAAACCCATCTTATCCACATTAAACCCTTATCATTTCAAGATGTGTTGGGCTTTCCCTTGAAGCAATCCAAGAGCAACTTCCAACGCTAACATTTTTTGGTGCCATTGTCGTGGATGGATTTGAGCACATTGAAAAGCTCCCTGGGAAGAAAAACATTGCACAACTCCAACTTTATATTGTGACTAAAGCTGGACACCTTCAAGACTACACATTCACCATGGTGACTCCATTGTTCAGAATCTGTTGGTGACTCCACTGGAATGAGACCAATTAAATGGCTATGAAGGCTATATTGGCCAGGAGGTTTACCCCACTCGATTTCTCATCTATAGAGGATTATCCACATCCTATTCCTCTTATTGATGAGTGGCAAGATCTTCTACCCATATTTTATGAAGGTAAGGATGACAGCCCTATTGAGCATGTTCATGAATTTCATAATTTGATGCAGCAGCTTGACATCCATCATGAAGATATTTTGATGAAAATGTTCATGTATTCATTGGATGGGGATGCACGTAAATGGTATTTCTGGTTACCCCCTTCCATCATTTCATCCTTGAAGGATTTCCACAGAGTATTCAATGAACATAGCAAAAGGTTTTATCCCTTTGAAAGTATTTGTCATAATTGTTGTGAGGGATATGTAGAATGTGCTCAAGATTTGTTAGATTTCTCTACTGAATATAAAGATGAAAACTATTTTATTCACTGTCCAAATGAAGATATGAATGAACCTCTTTCTCTTTATTATTCCCGAGAAGAAAGTCTTCCAGATATCAGTCATGATTGTACTAATGATTGCATGGATTTAGTTGCATTATATCCTATACCTTATGCATCTGATGTCTCTGATTCAAAAGAAGAACCAATTGTAGAAGAAGATCCTTCTCTTTTCCTGCAAAAGGTTTCCCATGATATCTTTTCACCTGAGATTGAAGAGAGAGATCGGGGGATTGTTCATTTTCCTGTGCAAGACCAAGGAGCCTTGGTCTCACCTATCTTTGATGAATACTCTAATGAAGAAGAGAAGATCCATTTTTCTGATTTAAGGAGAAGCCAACCAATTTATGACAGTTATGAATATGATTATGATGGAGAAGAGTATTGTGAAGAAATCAACTATCAAGAAACCGCTGAAGACATTAAACAGTCATCTCTACAAATTAGTGAGCCTGTATGCACTATATGTGAACCTGGATCTGCAGACAACAATAAACAATCTATCATCAGCATTGAAGTTAGTTTGCATCTATATTCACATTTGCAGGCAGTTGTAGGTGCCAACCATGATCAACATGAGGATATGCAAAAATATTTTGATGTTTAGCTAAAACAATAGGAATAGGTATTCCTTTTCTATTTTATTGATCTGTTTGTTGATTATCTTGTATCTTTGAGCATCTTAGATGTCAAAACACTTTTGTCAAATGAAGGTTGGTTGTTCTGTTCTTTTGAATTGCATATCAGTAATCTATGGGTTCCTGCATTCATCATTGTTGTATCAAGTATTTCACCAGCTAATCATATGCTTGTATGGTTTCATTGGAAGCATGATCTTACTTTATCAAGAAGCAACAAACTTGATTAGAGTAGGAGTAGGAAGAAATAAGATCATTTTTTAGCATTTCCTTTCTGTCAGTTTGCAGTAGTTATTTTTCAGTTTCAAATAAGGAGCAGAGATGCTCTCAGGCTTGTTGGTTTCCTCGACAGAGATGAAGATGGACAAGTCTATTGTTCTACGGGTTCTTGGAAGCTCACGGGGAGCATGCCATCCCCCATGGAGCCAATGTTAGTACCAAAATTTACATTTTCTAAAATCCCAGCATTGTTACTGGCAATTCCCGCAACACCTCATCTCATTTTGATTTCATCGCAAGAATTGTCAAAATATGCCAAAAATCCTCATTCCTTTGATCATGTGCCATTATCATAACATTCATATTTTTTATCTAGCCTTGAGGGAGCTCACATTTGAGGTCCTTTGGCCCAGATCCTTGTGATTTCCTTTTTACCTGCATGACAAAAATCACTTTTATATTAAGCCTTCACTTTTCATATAATCAAATATAAATTTATATTTTGATTTTGATTTATTTTTACTAAAGTGATGTGTGCTTGGAAGTGTACTACCCTATCCCATACCACATATATAATCCATATCCTAAAGTCCACACATCAAATTACATGGGCACATATGCCAACCTCCAAGTCTACTTGTCACACACCCCATTTGTCATCACCACAAGCCAATACAGGGGTTAGCATTAAGCCAAAACACTTAGCACTACAGTGTCCAAATGTTCAAAGTCGAGGTCGCATAGGAATTTAGCTTCCACATGTCAAGCACTTGTTATGGGTTACCTGCAAGATACCAGATATATAAAATATGCAGAACAGAAATGAAATGCTAGAAATGGTAGAATAACAGTAAAATATCCAGCATAATCTTCACAATACACATAAATGATATACGAAA
>JZKD02S2273511.1:304772-322376 GCA_000966675.3 Picea glauca
AAGAGAAGCATCTAGAGGAAGATCCTTCTAGAAGCAGAAGCTTCTATTAGGTATTCTTACATCTACCTTATTCTATTTTATTGAAAGGCCTTATTAATATTGACCTTTATTACATTCGAATACATTAATCTACCTATGTGCAGGTTAGGACCCTAACATTACCAGTGACATGTAATTCAAAGCCAAGTTATGTAATAGTGCCCAAAATTCATGAAGAAATTAATGCTCATTGCCAAGTGAAAGAAATCGATTGTGGGTATTGAAGAACTAAGGGTAGCCATGATATATATGATTATGTTCCCAATCTCTCACTCATTCCACTGTTTTAATGCATGGATGTGAAGAGTGGAGTGGGCTACCAAACCTCCTAGGCGCTGTGTTTTCCCCTGTGCATTGAAAAATCTCATGGGTGCTGGATTTTCTCCTGGGAGTAGTGTAATGGCGGGCGCTGCACAGAGCGTTACCTAATTTTTGGGCAGGCTCTACCTAATTTCTGGCAGAGACTGAATTTGCACAGAGATACACCATAATGGCGCTACCTATTGGTACCAGGAATCCAGGAGGGTCAAGCTAACAACTCATTGGATAGATGATGTGGATGATAGACAGAAACAATAGTTGGCATCATGAGGAAAACCACATGCTTTTGAAAGACACATAAAAAACAGGGAGTTGCGCAGCAAGAAAAATCAAGTCATCTTGAATATTGTTGGATTAGTCACCAGCATTTTCCATTTTTATAGCATAGGTTGTTAGTCAATCTATTAGAACAAATAAATGTTTAGATATTTTGAAGGGAAGGAGGCCATATCGTACCTCCAGCTGTTGCCTCCCTTTTTTATATAAATAGATAGATCAATTGCTTTAGTAAAGAAGGTGGCAGAGAAGTCTCTAGAGACTGTAGTTTGAGATTCGGAGTGAAAAGACCCAAGAGGTCTATTGTAAAATTATTTAGAAATGACAATTAGCTACAGTGGCATAAAAGTTTGATCTTCCCCTCAAATATTTGTTTTAGTTTTTGTATGCAAAGATCTCAGCTGACGAATAATTCTTTTAGATCATTTTTTATTTTTCTTTATGTTTTATCATACTTTTTCGATTTTCTTCCAATTAGATGTGTTATGTTTATATAAGGATTATATGGATAGATTTTGTGCTGAGGAGATTGTAGTGAAGTTTACTATAATAGCTACCACATACGCATCTATTTCACTCTGTGATGTTTGGAAAGTTTTTCTAAGCTATTACAGATTCTTCCTGTAGCTGCTGAAAAGCAGGTTGCTTTTCAGCCTCAACTACATTTTGTGTCTTCTTGATTTCTTCATTCATATCTATTTAATCTCATAACTGATTTTGGTTTTATTCGACCTGATTTGCTACCCATACGAGGTTAATTCAAGATTGTTGTATCTCATGGACTCCATGCCCAATGGCTCTTTTCCTTTTCTTTGACTTTACCACTCTCATTGCTTCTTAAAACCCATCTTATCCAAATTAAACCCTTATCATTTCAAGATGTTTTGGGATTGCCCTTGAAGCAGTCAAGGAGAAACTTCCAGCACTAACAATATGGAAATAACAGTAACATATACATGCAACATGGACATGCAATACCCATAAATATAAAGACAGTTATAAACCACACATAGGATAAACCCATATAAATAAACACATAAATAATAATGCAACATGTAATTTAACACACAATTGACACTTATCTTTGTAATAATATCACCAAATACGTGCAGACCTTCCACGAACCTCCCAGTTGTAGACCACACTTCTCATCACTCTCAAAAATGGGTCACCCTCGACCTGGGACTAAACTCCACCCAAGTAAAGGGATTTCTAACCAGGCTGTTGTATCTCAGACAACAGGAAATACTCTGTCACAAGTGCCAACTCAAACTAACAGTCTACAGTCCCTCATTCCCCACATGATTGTCCCACCCCAAGAAGTGTGCCCCTTATTTTCTCAACAATCCCTCAGTTGTCCCATTTCCCTTCCAGGGATTCATCAATAGGCTAGACAGGGAGTCTCAGAGCCTTGTATCTATAGTTTAGCATGTTCTGGAAAACAATTCCCAACAATTCTCTCACCTAGAGAGAAATTGATCACGGGCCTGACAACTCGCCTCTTCAGTCTCCCACGGGCCTCACAACTCATTTCTTCAGTCTCCCACGGGCCTGACAACCGGTTTCTTCAGTCCATCTCCCAGGCTAACCAGGTACAGGTACGGGTATAGGTGCGATTCAGGGATGATTTTAAGGATGTAAATGTATTTTAAAATGTAGAAACCTTGGTGAATCTTACTAATACTTCATATTCCGACTATAAATATTTGGCGATATTTTTGTAAAAATATTAAAATTTCAAAGGATTTTCTACAGTTGTTATAAAATTTTGGCGATTTTTAAGTTAAAATAATTGTATCCTATAGAATTTGGGAGAATCATTTTTAAAATAATGAATCTCATTTTTGGAAAAACCATGGAAAATTAGCCCACGAGAAAAATTTAGCCCCTAAAATCATCCTTCGTGCGGGTACATGTACTGTGATAGTAACAAAAAGGTACCAAGGAAATCTCAATGAGTGAGTGAATGATGATGGAAGGAATGAGAAAAAGGAACTAATTCCAAACTATATGTATACATGTTCCTAACTTGACACTTCTCATATTGGGAGCTATTTTGTCCCACTTATCCCCATCCTTAGAACTTAGGATAGAATAATTATCCATACTTTATACTTTAAGGAATATTAATATAATATTCCGTTTTGGCTTAAGCTCCCTAGCTTATCCATTTTACTGAACTTTTAGCCCCCCCTTTCCCTAACTAGTGGAGTTTAGTCCCCCATACTCTTTTATCATGGTCAGTCTACACACAACAATGTATTATATTAATTATGAGACATATGCAAAAATAGTCTCATTGGCCCTTAACATCTAGGCTCTCTGTCCTAATTCAAAACATAAGCCTCCTAGATTGTAATAACTGGCTCACCAACCTATAAAACACAACATATACAGAAAGCCTCCCTGGCCTCAAAATTGTGTCCACTTAAGTTTGATACACATGATATCCTGGAATGTGCACACTTCATCATTATAGTGCACAATACATGTGCGCGCTATACCATGGAAGGTTCATAAAAAAATGATATCAAACATCTCACCAACTTAAGTAGACTTGCATTTATATCTATAGTTGGGGTACAACCTAGCGATATTACAGAAGTGAAGAAAGTTGTCAAGGGGTTGGGATGGTGGAAAATACTAATCACCATCGAGAAGCACCTGAAATGCAGGATGGTTGTATCCAATACTTCATGAAGCAACGAAAAGCACCTAAAATGCGATATTCTAGTATACAATACTATATACTAAATGCCTGCATTAACGAGACTCTCAGTGATGCTTTGCGCTCATCGTGTGATGGTAAGAAAAATACACTGTTATAACAAACAATGTATGATATCTACAAGATTTTGTGAGTATATATATTATGATATTCTACTATAATTAAATGTAAATGGTTTTGAATAGCCTTGAATTTACAGTTTACTTGACTATATTGTATTATTGTGATTGAATGCATTGCAATTATATGATTGTTATTTTGTAGCGATACAATTACATCCTCAATTATTGACTTGTATTTATGTAATTGAATGTATTGCAATTATGATTGTTATTATATAATGCTGCAATTACATTATGAGATTTTATCATTACAATTACATTGATTTTTTATTATTGGAGACTAAGGTAAGGTTTTTAGTGCTTTACAATTTGAGATTCTATTATAATTAACTTGCATGGTTATTATTCCACAGTGCTTCAATCACATTCAAAGATTATAGTATTGGAGACTTAAGCTTTATATCTAGAATAATAAGGATTGTCTTTGAGAATCATGATTTACATAAGGAACATAAATCATGATTCTCATAGAAAATCATCTTTACATTATGGATCACGAAGTACAGTACAACTATGAAATATCTGATCAACATAATTAAAAAAATAAATTAATCCCAAAATAATTTGTTTCTAAGTCACTAATTCCAACACTGATTGCATGAATTTATCAAACAACTACAAAGGTTACAATATTGAATTACAACTTATCCAAACCATTTTGCATTAAAATAAAGAATGATATAGACTAATAGTAATAAAAGTGAGACTAGTAACTCAGTTCAAGATCCAATAGTAGCAGATAGGCCTTGCTCTGCGTCAACACCAAAGGTTCTTACAATAAATGGTTGTGACAAACTGGATATGGGATTTTCATAAATCTAACACAACAATGGATGAAAATAAAAAAGAGAGAACAAAATGCAAACAAGCTACCTAATGTCACCATGTAATGAGCATGAATTGAAAACATGATAAACAACTATTGCATATATAATCCCAATAAGTGACCAAGGTCTAGTGAAAAGAATAAATTGGAATCAATACCACTGATTTCGAAAGGCATGCCACAAAGAAAATCTAGTGATAAAATTCATGCAACAAGAGACACTCCCAAAAAAGTACTATGATGTTGGCTTAAAATAAAAATGTATGATCACTTAAACTAGGCATGTCCAATAGTGTAGTCGACATGCACTCACAAAAGTGGCATGTATTAACCTTCTAGCAAATCAATATATATGTTAAATGTTTTTGCATATTAAGCTTGCATTTTTTGTCTTAGCTCTATTCAACGAAGAAAAGTACTCAAGAGATCACATATGCATCCTGTCAATTACTACCTTGAACATTTATGTTGATGAATACATGTATTGCAAAAACATAACATTGAGAGTATATTAAAAATAAAACTACTGTGACAGTGGACTCTCTCCTACACATCTGCATCAACATCCTTTTCTTCATCTGGCTTAGAAAGAATTTATTCCTCTGCTGGAGGGGGCACTTTCTCTTCCTCAAAAAGAGGTTTCTCCATAATCATTCTCAATGCATGAGTAGGAACCTCATATATTCGCACCTAAGGCTTTGAAGGATATTTAACAAGTACATATTTTCCTTCATTCATTTTTAGAAGGAGATCAACAATTTATTTCACAATAGCCCACATATAGGAAGTGTTCAAATTAATCTACATAGCGAATTCCTTGGGCTTGTATCCCTGAACACTCAAAATAACATGGTTTATAAGTCTCATTGTTGAGTTGGCCAATGTAATAATAGATGAATGATTGATAAATTAATACTTCAGCTACATGTACCCTTTAAAAGGACAAATAAGTGAATACTTCGTTATTGTTTAGGATCATGGATATGGTAAAATAAAAAATATTTATGTCCCAAAATATACATGAGAGGTAATAAAGAGATTAAATGACAATTATAAATTTGCAAAAACTTCATTTGGAAAAGGTATATAGGGATATATCCCTATTATAGGTATTTTGTTTTTTAAATAAATTAGACCCACCAGATATCTGAGTCCAACAAGAATGCTTCTAACGACTGTGCCATAGGTTCGATGCCTATAGGCATTGGATTAGCGTTGAACATAAGGGAACTCTCTGACTACTGGTCCATAGATCCAACGAATGTAGGGGTCATATCACTGACGACCCTGCCATGTAGCCAACGAATGTAGGGGTCGGGTCATCGAAAACCATGCCTTGGATCTGACGTCTTGAAGAGTTGGTTAACCAACATTGATTTGATGTCGTTGAGAGGATGTTAATCGGCAATTTATGTGTCAGATATTTGATGGATACTAATATTAAATATTCAAGAAAATGTATTAGGATCTTCAATGGGGATGTGTTGACGAACTGAAAGATGATTTTTTCTGCCGCATATCCAATGACATTCCACCAACGCTTAAAAAGAATAAATGTTGTTTGATGATAGATATAATTTTTGAATTTCAGACAAATTAGTCATCATCGTTTGGGTACAAATGTAGTGGTGGGTATTCTTGTATTTCCATGCCTTTCCTTTCCATGCCATGCCTTACCTTGCCTTGACTTTCATTGTATTGCATTGAATTTTGATGCATTTCCTTGCCTTTCTATGCCATTCCATGTCATGCCTTCACTTTCCATGCCTTCACTTGCCTTTCCTTCACTTTCCTTTCTTTCACTTTCCTTTCCTTTCCTTCACTTACCATGCCTTCACTTGCCTTGCCTTCACTTTCCATGCCTTCACTTTCCTTCACTTACCTTGCCATGCCTTCATTTTCCTTACCCTTCCTTTCCATTCCATTCTTCCACTTTCCATTTCGTGCCTTATTTTTACATGCCTTTCCTTGCCTTTCCATGCCAAGCCATGCCTTGCCTTTCCTTACAATTCGTCATCTTTCCTTTCATTGGCTTGCCATGCCTTGTCGTACCTTGTCTTGATATGCCTTCACTTTCCATTGCTTTTCATGCCATACCTTCACTTTCCATGCCTTCAATTTCCATGAATTTCCATCTCTTCACTTGCCATTCCATGTCTATTATAACAAGGTATTAAATTTTCAAACATATGTAATAAGTAATGAGAAAAACCCTAGTTCTGGAGATACTCTAAAAAATGATTTTCCGGTTAATGAAATGACACGAGAGGGGACCCACTAGATGAAAATCGGTGCTCTAGATTCAATGCAACTGATGGTTCATCCATATGAGTCTCAGTTTGAGTTTTATCATGATTTGCAACTCACCTCCTCAAGTCATTCAGGCACATGTGGCCAATTTGGTCTGGGGGAATAAAATCCAAACCGGGAAACATAATGGAGTTTTGTAAGTTCCTAAAATTGTTTTTGTCCAAGTCCCACATGAATACACTACCCAAAAACACCCCACACGATGTTCTTTAAAATCGTCTTCCTCTTCAAAAATTGCACTATGCCTCATTGAGCAAAACCCTAGTTCCATAGATACTCCAACAAACAATTTTCTGGTGCATGAAATGACAACAGAGGGGCCCCACTAGCTTAAAAACAATGCTCTAGATCCAGCACAACTAAAAATTTATCCATATGAGTCCCATATTGTGTTTTATCGTGATTTGTAACTCACCTCCTGAAGCCATGGAGGGACATGTGGCCAACTTGGTCAAAGGGCATAAAATCCAGACCGAGCAACATAATGAATTTTTGTAAGATCTCACAAGTTTCTTTGGATAAGGCCGATGTGACTACACTACCCACAAACAACCCACATAGTTTTCCTTAAAATCGACATCCTCTTCATAAATTGCACTATGCCTCATCGAACAAAACCCTAGTGTTAGAGATACTCCAACAAATGATTTTTCGGTCCACGAAATGATAGTGGAGGGCCCCACTAGTTGAAACCCGATGATCCAGACCCAATGAAACTAACGGTTCATCTGTCTGAGACCCAATTTGAGTTTTATCGTGAGTTGAAACTGACCTACTCAATTCATTCATGGACACATGGCCAATTTTCTTTGGGGAGTAAAATCCAAACCAAGATACATAATGGAGTTTTATAAGCTCCCTCAAGTCTGTATGGCCAAGGCCCATGTGACTACACTACCCACAAATTCTCCACACAGTGTTATTTAAAATCAACCTTGTCTTAAAAAATTGCACTATGCCTCATTGAGAAAAACCCTAGTGCCATAGATACTCAAGCAAATGGTTTTTCGATCGATGGAATGACAACAGATGGGCCCCACTACATGAAAACTGATGCTCCAGCTCTAATGCAACTGGTGGTTCATCCGTCTAAGTCATGTTTTGAGCTTTATTGTGAATTGCAACTCACTTCATCAAGCCATTCATGGACATGTGGCCAATTTGGTCCCGGGGCGTAAAATCCAAACCCAACAGCATAACGGAGTTCCATAAGCTACCACAAGTTTTTTTTCCCAAGACCCACACGACTACATTACCCATAAACACCACACAGAGTGTTCTTGAAAATTGACCTCCCCTTCAAAAATTGCATTATGCCTCATTGAGAAAAACCCTAGTATTGATGATACTCCAACAAATGGTTTATTCATCAACGAAATGACAACGAAGGGGTCGCACTAGCCAAAACCTAGTTCTCTAGATTCAATGCATTTGGAAATTCATCCATCCAGGTCCTGATTTGATTTTTATCATAAGTTTCAAATCACCTCTTCAATTCATTCACAAACATGTGGCCAATTTGTTCTGGGGGCATAAAATCTAAACCAAGCAACATAACAAAGTTTCGTAAGCTCCCACAAGTTTTTTTTTGAAATTCCACTTGACTATATTACCCACAAATTCCCCACATAGTGTTCTTTCAAATTGACCTCCTCTTAAGAAATTTCACTCTGCCTTATTAAGAAAAACCCTAGTGCCAAAGATAATCCAAAAAATGGTTTTTTGGTCGATGGAATGATAATAGAGGGGGCCCACTAGCAGAAACGTAGTTCTTTGGATCCAATGTAATCGATGGTTCTCCCATCCGAATCCCAGTTTGAGTTTTATCGTGTGTTGCAACTCACCTCCTCAAGGAATTCAAGGACACATTGGTATGGAAATGCAAGCAAAGGAAATGAAACAAAAGGAAAGGCAAAGAAAGGCAAGAAAGAAAAATCGAATGCAAGACATGGCAATACTAAGAATGGCATGCCATTGCAAGCAAAGGAAACTTCTAGGTCTAGGTCTAGGTTTATTGTAGTTTTAGGTCTAGGTAAATACTATTAATTATGATAATCAATGTTTGAAAACTATGAAGATACTTTAGATATATGAATAAAAAGAGATTATGTTATGAAATTGAAAGTATCATGCAAGTATTTTTATCTAGGATATATGGGATAACAAGTTGTAGAATTACATGCTTAATGAATCATTTGATTGTAACTTTTATGTATTAAAATTGCTCATTTCATACAAGAATTATTTACGTATTAAACTTGTTCATTTACGTATTAAAATTTTTCATTTAGGTACTAAAATTGTTCATTTAGGAAAGGTATTGACGCAGGCACGCCCGCTAGGCACGTCTGTTCACAGGATCTTTCCTCCTTCCTCGGCCCGAAGAACTGAAAGGTTCTTCTATTTCCCTATCGGGAAATTTTCACCCACAACACTCTCTCACGGGATCTCCCCTTCTTCTATCGGGATATTGGAACTTGAAATGTCCAAACAACTTGTTTTACCGATCCCCGATCCCTGATATGATCCTTTGCTGCCTTGGCCTCCTGGGCTAAGCCTTTAGTCCACATGACCACTCCTTATATGACCGCAGTCATATTCCTGATCGGGGTTTCGGGGTTTCTAATGAAAAAATGCAATCGTCCTCAGGATTCACGATCCCTCGAATCCCGACACGCTCTTTACGCATTATCCCTCCTGGCTATAGGCTTTGGCCCATATGACCATTATCGCCATGACCGCAATCTTATCCCTCGTCGGGGCTACGGGGTTTCAATTGCTAAAAAACACTTGCCCACAGGATTCCCGATGCCTCGAATCCCGACACTACAATAGGCTAACAGTTGGCCCCCACACACAACGAAACTTTCTTCCTTATCGGGGTTTCGAGCTTCACGATTCCAAAATGAATAAACACCTTGTCACCAGGATTCCCTATATCCCGATGACCAAAACACCAATAGACGACTTCCCTTTCAGGACTTTCCCCGATGACTCCGATTTCTTCCACGCGTCCCCACTAATGGACGGTCCAGATCCTCCCGAGATTCGTCCATATCCTCCAGGGATTCTTCCTATGGGAATTCTCGATCTTCTGCTCTCATCAATCCCGATTTCCCGAACCTCGACGGCTCGATATCCCGATGCCTCTTGGGGTTCTTAATATTCTTACGATGGTTTAAACCCTGTGCAACTCCTATCAGATCCAACGGCTGACGGTTATCTGTTCAAGATATGACGACTCATGAACCCTGGAGCTTGAACTCCGAATGAAGCCATAACCTCCTTGCTTATTTGGCAGATCCAATGGCTGGTGGGATTTTGCAAATCTCTCCACAAGATCCTAACCGTTTATCTTCCACTTTGATGTCTTCTACGGGTGAACCCAATATTCCTCTGTGAAAACTGGTCCCCCCCCTGCGCGTAACTTGGTAGTTCCTATTCAAACACTCCCACGACACAAACTCCCTATGCTTATCTTTGACGAGCTCTAAATCCTTTTCCTTCCTGAGCTTCACATAATTCTGAGTCTCCACGAAGACTCTTGCGTGCACCCCTTGCGGAAATCCTCAAACACTTCCAAGTGTTGAGTTCTTTCGACTCTGCACACACCTGCAGCAACATTCCTTCAATGCTTCGCTTAGTTTCACGACTAAGACTTTCTTTAGCCTCCACCCTCCTTGCACGGCTCCTATAACCCAATTTCACTTCTGGGTGAATGAGAACAAGAGTTAAACTATCTGAGCCTTCTGTCAATGCACTCCTTGCGGATGACTTCAACTGCACTCCTTGCAGGAATCCTTGCTCAGATAGAGAAACAATTGAAACTCATTTGTTCTACTTCCTTTCTCAGATTTCAAACACTCAACAAGAAATCATTCATACATAGCATGTAAATCAAATGCATAATAGGAAGTAAATACTCATGAGCATAGCATTCAACATACATACACAGAGAACAAACACAACTCCATGAATTTGAATTAAACTCTTTTATTAATCCAAATAACTATACATGGGTGTTTCTTCACAGCTCTCTGCTTCTCTTCTATGCTCCAATGCTTCTAACTATTCCTGAATAATGTTACAATGCACAATGAGGGTGTCTATATCCTGTTTCCTGCTTGTGCTCTCAAATAGTCTAATCTAGAATTAAATTTCTATCTACCTGCATTAACTACTATAAATGCCTCCATCTATTTAAGATGAGAGTGGGGTGCTCAAGGTCTAATTACATTCTACCAAGGCGCCTTCATTAAATTATCTCATTTATATTTGGCGCATCAACTTCAAGGGAAATTCAAAAATTTGGCTGGGCCTGCCCAACTGTCCTTTGCATTCTGCACTGGCTCGCTTGATGTGAGGGATGCTTCTGCATCATACTCCCTCGCTTGAAAACTTTCATGGGCTCTTGTCCATGAGCTCTTGAACAATCTGTCCATGCTTCAGAATCTTTTCTTCATTCTCCCAGTTGGCATCTTCAACTGGATGGCCCTTCCATTTGACCAAATATTCAAAGTATTCTTTCCTTCTGGTCTTCTTACCCAGTCGTTTATCCAGCATCTGCTCCATTTGTGGCTTCTCTGCAACTGGCATCTGCTTTTTCCACTGAACCTATGGCTATTCACCTCTTTCTCCTACTTTTCCAAGTTTATATGGGTATAAATCTAAGACATTGAATATCGGAGAAATTCCGATCCCATCGGGTAATTCAATCTCATAAGCATTCTCTCCAATTTTCTTCAAGACTTTACATGGTTCGATTTTCTTCATTTTCAATTTATTGTATGTTCCTCTTGGGAACCTTTCTCTTCTCAAGTGTGCCAGAACCAAGTCACCAACCTCAAAATGAAGTTGTCTTCGATGTTGATCTGCTCTACACTTATACTCCTGACTTGAATTCTGCAGTCGCTCCTTCACCCGGTTGTGAAGTTCTTTCATCGCCTCTGCGAATTCTTCTCCACTAGTGCTCCTAGTAGCAGTCTATTCTGAATCTCTCAATTCAGAAACTCCTCTCGACTGTGTGCCATATACAATCTGGAATGGACTCTGGTCTGTGCTTCGATTCACTGAGTCGTTATATGCAAACTCTGTCTGCGGCAATGTATTGTCCCAACTGCTGTGGTGCTCCGCCACCAGGATCCTCAGCAAGTCTCCCAGACTTCTGTTCACCACTTTTGTCTGTCCATCCGTCTGAGGATGATAAGATGAACTAAACAACAAGTTAGTTCCTAGATTCTTCCATAATGTCCTCCAAAAGTGCCCTAAAAACTTTGTATCTTTGTCCGAAACAATACTCCTTGGTAAGCCGTGAAGTCGAATGACTTCTTTGAAAAACAGGTTCGCGATGTGAGTCGCATCACTGGTTTTCTGAAATGGGATAAAATGTTCCATCTTGGAAAATCTATCCACTACCACAAAGATCGAATCAAATCCTCTTTGCGTCCTTGGAAATCCCAATATGAAATCCATGCTAATTTCATCCCACGGCTTCTCAGGTATGGGCAACGGTTGATAAAAACCTGCATTCTGCTTCCTTCCCTTTGAATGTTGGCAAATCCTTCATCTGTCTACAAACCTCTTGACCTCTTCTTGCATCCCTGGCCAAAAGTATGACTCTCTCAGCTTGATGAATGTCTTTTCATGACTGAAGTGTCCGGCCAATCCTCCACTTTGTTTCTCCTTCAACAGATTCTCCCTCATGGAGCAATTCGGAATACATAGCTGATTGCCCTTAAACAACAATCCTTCTTGGATCATGTACTTGGCCCACTGGCTACTATCTCTGAGAACTGGATTCTCAGCTGCTTCATACACTTCCTTAAAGTCTGGATCATCTGTGTACATGTCTATGAGATCATCAAAACCTAACTTCTTGACTTTGAACTCCTGCAACAACAAACACTTCCTGCTCAAAGCATCAACAACTTTGTTAGCAGTACCAGAAATATGTTTTATCACAAAAATGAAATTCTGCATGTATTCAACCCATTTAGCATGCCTCTGATTCAACTTTTCCTATTGATTCACAAACTGTAATGCATGGTTATCACTATATAAAACAAATTCCTTCGGAAGCAAATAGTGCCTCCATTTCTTCAATGTCTGGATGATGGCATAAAATTCCATACCATATGTGGAATACTTCACCCATGCTTCATTTAGCTTCTCGATGAAATATGCAATTGATCTGTCATCTTGACTTAAGACTGCTCCTATTGCAAACCTGCTTGCATCACATTTCACCTTAAATGTCTTTTGAAAATCCGACAACACCAAATTGGTTGTTCTGTAATCTTCTGTTTCAACAAGTTGAAACTCTTCTCAGCCTCTTCAGTCTAGTGAAAAGATTTATGTCTTTTCTTCACTATATCCATCATTGCTGCACTAATTCCACTGAAATTCCTAATGAATTTTCGGTAGAAGCTAGCTAAACTGTGAAAACTTCTCACCTCAAATATGGTCCTCGGTGATGGCCAATTCTTGATTACCTCCACCTTATCTGGATCCATCCTGAACTCATTTTCTGAAATAACAAATCCCAAATAAATGAGCTATGTCTTCATGAATGAGGACTTCTTTATGTTTATCAACAACTTCTCTTGCTATAATCTCTTCATCACAATGGCCAAATTCTTCAGATGTTCATCCTCCATTTTACTAAAAATCAGTATATCATCCAGATATACAATAACAAATTTTCCGATGAAATCCTTCAGGACTTCATTCATCAACCTCATGAAGGTACTTGGCGCATTTTTTAAGCCAAATGGCATAACAAGCCATTCATACAAACCTTCGTTTGGATTGAATGTTTTTTTCCATTCATCACCTTCTCTCATGCGAATCTGGTGATATCCACTCTTCAAATCAATCTTTGAAAATAATTTTGCTCCACTTAAGAAATCCATCAAATCATCCATTATTGGCAATGGGACTCTGTACCTGATAGTTATCTTATTAATCTCCCTGGAATCAATGAACATCCTCCAGACTCTGTCTTTCTTCGGACTGAGTACTTTCAGAACAACACACAGACTCAATCTTTCCCTGACCAAACCTTTGTCCAACAAATCCTAGACATGTCTTTTGACCTCTTCAATTTCTTGCGGCGTTAATCTGTACGTGGCTTTGTTTGGTAAACTGGCTCCAGGTATGAGATCGATGTGATGACTCACACTTCTCATCAGTGGCAATGAACAAGGTAATTCGTCCACTACAATATCAACAAACTCTTCCAGCAGTTCCTGAACTTCTCCTGTAAAATCATCCACTCTTGTGCTGGTCAAAACAATTCTTGGTTTTATGACCATAAAGAATTGTGGATCCTCCTTCTTATTAACCTCTATAAGAAGTTCCTTCCCACTCATGAGAAGTACAGTATTCCTTACTTCCGGATTCACCTCCTTATCCTTTATTGGATGTAACATGTGTGTCCTCCCATTCTTCTCCAGGGTATATGTATTCATCCTCCCATCATGAATCACATTTATATCATATTTCCATGGTCTACCCAGCAATAGATGAGAAAAATCCATAGGAATAACATCACATAAAATATTATCATTATATCTCCCTATCTTAAATTCAACTGAACACTATTTGGTGACATTTACCTGATGTCCTTTTTGTAGCCACGAAACTTTATATGGACTTGGATGATCAGTCGTCTCTAGCTCCAGCCTTTCTACCATCTCGGTTGAAACGAGATTGTCAATGCTTTTGCTGTCTACAATGACCTTGCATGCCCAACCCTTGGTCTTGCAAGTTGTTCTGAAAAGTCTGGTCCTTTGGACTGAACTTTCCACTTCTTTCTCTGGTGTCAAAAGGACTTTTCGCGTCATCAGCGATCTTTCGCTTTCAGCATCTTCTGCCTCAACTTCTAGCCTATGTGCCTCGGCGATGTGAGCTTCTCCAGTTACTTTATTTTTCTCTGGACACTCATAAGACTTGTGCCCATTCTTTCCACATGTGAAGCATGTGATTACTCCACCTCTTCCTCTTCCTCTACCTATGGTACGAGGAAACCTATTATTATCAGCATATCCTCCTCTCTGCTCAGTATGTTGGTCTCTCTGTTCAACATATCTCCCTCACTATGAGCTTCCACCTCTCTCTGTCTGAGTATGAGGTTTCTTCCAGTCGTCTCTGGGCTTATGGGTTCTTTCCTGGGCAACTCATTTGCCTCTAGGATGAATTCTCCCTCAGCCCCTCTGACTCTGCTTTCGGCTCAACTTCTCTTCTGCTTTCAAAGCCATTTGATAAGCATCTTCTACCATTCGGATGGTTGCCATACTCATTTCATCCTGAATGTCATATCTCAGGCCATTCATATACCTGGCCACTTTTTCGTCATTGCTTTTGCGATGACCTGCCCTGATATTCAACCTGTAAAATTACTCAGTATACTCCTTTACTGACATCATCTTCTGTCTCAGGTTCTGCATTCTCCTGAACAGAGTAATCTAGTAATCCCTGGGGATGAATTTTTCCTTCATCTTTGCAATCATCCTGTCCCAGCTCTTAATTTTTTGCTTGCCTTGGCAATGCATGTTAGCTTGTAGTTCATCTCACCACAAGGTCGCATGTCCCTTTAATCTCATGGTGGCATGCATGACTTTATTTTCCTCTTTGATATCTTCATAGTTGAAGTAAGTGTCTAGAGCTCTAATCCAGTCTAGAAGCTCTTCTACATCCATATTTCCCTCATAAACTGGAATGTCCATTTTCACCTTTGCACCCATTCTTGCAACAGCTTTAAGTAAACGCTCATTTGCTGCATCTTCCGCTGGGATTTCTTCTTCTCCATGTCCATCATCATATTCATTTTCGGACTCACTGATATCTCCTACATCAGATTTGTGCCTTTGTCTTATATCCATGTCCACAATCATAGCGCGTAAGTCATGCATATCTCTTTCTACTCTTGGATTATGCACTTGCCTACCCCTTCCTCTAGACATTTCCCTTTCCTCCCCTGGATCGGGTGATTGTCTATCCCTTCTCCTTGGCGGTATGGTAAATTCTCCTTCTCCCTGCTACAGAAAGAAAATAATCTTTTCTAAGCTCTAATACCACTTGATGTGTATCAGAGTGCTCCTTACCTCTTATGCCTCCCTTGCCTGAAATATACAGACAAGAATCTGCTTTGATACCACTTGACGCAGGCACGCTCGCTAGGCACGTCCTCTCACATGATCTTTCCTCCTTCCTCGGCCTGAAGAACTGAAAGATTCTTCTATTTCCCTATCGGGAAATTTTCACCCACAACACTCTCTCACGGGATCTCCCCTTCTTCTATCGGGATTTTGGCACTTGAAATGTCCAAACAACTTGTTTTACTGATCCCCGATCCCCAATATGATCCTTTGCTGCCTTTGCCTCCCAGGCGAAGCCTTTAGTCCACACGACCACTCCTTATATGACCACAGTCATATTCCTCATCGGGGTTTTGTTGTTTCTAATGAAAAAATGCAATCGTCCTCAGGATTCGCGATCCCTTGAATCCCGACGAGATTTTTACACGTTAGCCCTCCTGGCTATAGGCTTTGGCCCATATGACCGTTATCCCCGTGACCGCAGTCTTATACCTCGTCGGGGTGTTACACATTATTTTAGTCATCCCTATGATCGTTAATGATGCAAACCTATCTATTGCCTTCAGAGGGGTCAGTGGCCTGAGTTCCTAAAGAGAGAAGGGAGAAGAACTTCTCCTGAGAAAAGAAGTTGTTTTTTCCTATGTAAAAAACCTTATAAAAAGGGAAGTTCGCAGGTTGCTATATAGGTAGGGTGTGAGAATGACCCATTCTCGCAGGTTGCACTATAGCTAGGGTGCGAGGTGTTCGCAGGTTGCTCTATAGATCGGGTGCGAGAATGCCTGCACGTGGGAAAAATGAGCGTTTTCATGAATCTTCTAGAAGGAGAAACTTATATGGTGAGGTGGCATCCGAATGGTTTGGATCTTACTTGCTTTCATGATTTAGTGGGATAATCCTAACCTCCTCACCTTATCCTCTTCAACTTATAAAAGGAGAGGAGTTCTCATGGAGAAAGTTAGCTTGGGTTAGCTTTGTTGGTTCATGAGCTTGCTCTTGATTGGCTTGGAATTATCAGCTTGGTTGGAGTGGCTTTGAGATTTTCTTTGTAAAGATAGATTGTGAGTAGCTATCAGATCTATGGTTCCAGAATCCTTGGAGAAAGAAGTGTGTGGGGAACGACGGACATTTGGAAGGGACCTTACGACATCAAGGCCATGGTTGTAATCTCTCTTTCACATTTAATATGATACAGTAATATGATTCTTTCCCATAAAGTTATTTTCATTTTATTGTATAGCTCCTTGATCATATACATAGATTGATTATTGAATAGATTGTGCTTTCTTCACTTCGGTTGGTTTGTATTGTTTTGGTATTGACTGTATGAGAGCACTGGAGCAAAGAGGGAGCAACAAAGACCAAAGGAAGCGATCATAAGGTATGTTCATGATTCTTGCCTCCTAGTTCATTCAATAGTCAAAATCTAGGGAAAGAGTATTATTCAAACTTGCTTTGTTCTAGATCCAGGTGGATCTAGGGAGATCGGTTTGTGTCCGCACTTACGGATTTATCCAATAACAAAATTTGCGACTCCACTGGGGAACAAATTGTTTCCTAGTTAGTATAGTTTTCATTGCTTTGATTGCTTGTTTTCTGGTCTCTGAGTCTGTGGGAGATCCATAAGACTCTTTGGTTTTGAAAGTTCACTAAAATATTTTGTCCTTTTTCCAAATTTTGTGTTTACAGACATTCTCGCACTGTACCCTTTAGTGGCCTGCGAGAATCATATGAGTTCACACCCTACTGTGTAATCCAGTGCGAGGTGTTCACACCCTACCTGTGTCTAGCCTGTGAACTTCACTAATGTTCGCACTGCACCCTATAGCTAGGCTGCGAACCCATTTGAAATTTGTGTTTGGAATTAGGATATCCTATTTTTTGATG
>JZKD02S2273511.1:346134-359487 GCA_000966675.3 Picea glauca
ATATAATTATCTATCATTAAATTACAACTAATCATAACAACAGTTTAAATATGATAGGGTAACTAAACTCAAATCAAAGTCAATGCTCGGAGGTAAATGTGTGGGATGCTCGAAAGAAATTCTCAGTTTTTCTTCCGAAGGGCGATTACTAATAAAATAACCAGTCATACAAGATGCATCGAATTCTGACATAAATTCCAAATAAAAAATAATGGAGTGGTACTCTTATAACCACAGCTATGATTCCTTCAAAACTTGATAACAAAAAATCTCATATATATATATATATATATATATATATATATATATATATATATATATATATATATATATATATATATATATATAACTCAGATAAAAATCCCATCAACCAATAATTCATCACTACATGTAAATAGAGAAGGTGAAAGTGGAAATATATGAATAAAATTTGCCTAAAAACAAATGGAACAACCACGTTCGTCCCAACCTTAGAACAGGGCAGCCAAATTGCTTGTCGTGTTCATCCCCTAGCCTGACCATGAATCCATGAGGGCTAACCTGGAATTCCTCCTCAACAATGCCTTTCCATTTCAGCAGTCTCCTCCTTGCCTCGCACTCAACAATTAGTGTTCATAGCAACAAGAATTCAGTAATTTCCCCTCCAGTATACTAGGCAGTGTCCTGCCTCCTCACATATGCTATATATCCAAAAACAAAATTGCCTAGGTATTTTCCCCTTTGGGAATTTTTGCATATTTCCAAATCCCTTATTTTCAGGGGCTTCCAATGGCCAAATTTTGGATTTTCCACTTGTAATAATCAGCCCTAAGGTAGTTCCAACATGTTCTCCACTCATGGAGTCATGGTCAGTTGATTTCAACATGGTTGTTCCATTTGTCTTCCAACAATAATTATAAAATATTTTGTTTCATACAAGTTTCATAGTCAAGTAGTTAGTTGGGTCAAATCAAATCTCTTCCCAACATTCATAATCATTAATTACAATTAACCAAATTCGAAATTCATAATTTCCATAAATGGCAAAAAAGTTTCAATTTCGAATTTACCAAAAACGAAATAATTTTCCCAAGAAATTTCAAATTCAAAAATAATTTATTTTTGGGAATATTACAGGAAAGGCATAACATTGACATGACAATGGAATGGTAAGGCATGACATGTCAGGGCATGCCAAGGAAAGGTAATGAAATACATAGGATGGAAAGGAAAGGCAATGCATGGAATGGAAAGGCAAGGAAATGCAAGACATTTCATGGAAAGACATACAAAGGAAAGGCATGGAATGGCATGGTGATGCAAGGAAAGGTAATGCAATGAAAGGCATGACATGGCAATGCAAGGAAAGGAAATGAAATGCAAGGCAAGGCATGAAATGGCAAGGAATGGCATGGAATGGAAAGGAAAGGAATGGCATGGAATGACAAGAAAATGAAAGGCGTGGAATAACATGGAATGACAAGGAAAGGAGAGGAAAGGCATGAAAAATTTTAGAACCAAGATTCACCCTTAGACTACAAGAGGATCAGCCTAGTACCCATCAAAATGTTTATGGAGGTAGGTTTATGAGTGGAGGTCAAATGGACAAAACTCAGTACAAGAATGTTTTAACAAAGAAACTGGACAAGCAATGAATAGGGAAATAATGTCCTCATTAAATTCAGTCAGTCGTTTAAGGTTAAAGGTGAGCAGAGGGAATACTTGGTGAGAAATATCGACAAGTCTTCCATGTGCATCCGACTTTCAAGCAACTTGGTGACGAAAAACTTAAGCACAAGAGCACTCTTGAACTTATGTTTCAGAAACTGAAATATATCTCAAGAAAATAATAATCAAACCTCCATTACTATGCGACTACAACAACTCATCTGGATCCTCCATGCATGAGAATTTCAGCATAAGAAGAAACAAGATAACAAATAAACTGACTAAATTTGGTCACAACAATACTGTAATCAAACCTACATTACAATACAACTACAACCCTCGTCTGGATCATCCATGCACGAGTGTTTCAGCACAAATTAAACAAGATGATGAAAGAAATTGACTTCTATTAATGTGAAATTCTCAAATCTTATACAAAACCAGAGAACAATTCTATTAATCAAAATATTACACAATAGAGAGCTCTTCTCAACCAGTTGACGACCATAAAAAAATATTGACTTGATCTATTTATACTCCGATCAGTCCACAACTTCCAGGAGTGTGATATGGTCATCCAATTCAATTGTTTACGTCTATATAGCCTTCTGTCAGATTGTGCATGTATTCTTATGTAAGACACAAGCTCAGATCAACATGGGTCTGCAAGAAAAATCATCCATCGCAGTACCTTGGGCTGACAACTATGTCTGCTTAGCCATAATTTCCATGCTTTCTATTTATGGACTGAGCTGAGGTTTTAGCTATTAGTCCCTACTCATTAATTGAATCCTCCTCAGGATTGGAGTGTTGTTGGATGCCTAGCGGGTGACCGCCTGGTGCCCTCGGATACAATATTATATGTGCACGTGATTTCAAGGCCATGGGAAGCGATTTAGGCCCACATCGATTTTGGGCCTGAAATTCACCCTCCTCTTCCACATAGCCTCCCCACAAAATCATGGTTAGGATTTCGTCCCGCTCAAGGCCTTTTATCGCCTGAGCATGTTGCAGCCCCGAAATGATTTGAGTATGTTGATCTGAGAAAGACCTTAGATATGGGTGCATCAAGTACTTTAGCACCCCCGCCAAATCTTTTATCTACCTGCCAACTTTGGAATCCTTCCAACTGCACTTGGAGATAGCACTACATCGAACTGCACAGGGGATATTGACCACTGCAGACTACACCTTCCCACTCTCTGGAGTTCATAGCTTCTACTCGTGACTATGCACAATTTTATGTGATAACATTTGGCTCCACAGGGGATGGCATGCTCCCTGCAAGCTGCCAATAACGCACAGTTCCAGTGCCTTAGCCTGTGGGTTACAGAGTCTCTTATTCAAACATAAAACAAAGAGGAATTGGTAATTACAATGGTGGAAAGCCAATCATGGCTTAAGAAAACTATTTCTTCATAAAGTTCCCATTGATAGGGCCACTAAAAACTTCAGAATCCTCCAAGATCTGCAACTTATAGGTGTTATTTGAAAATCCTTCAAAAATCTTGAAAGGACCAATCCATAAGGCTTCAAATTTACCATGTTTTCCTTTTTCTTGATTGGGGGAATCCCACTTGAGCACGAGATACTCTAGTTGGAAATATTCCTCTCTTTCCCTCTTGTGAAAGGTTTGTTTTATTTTATACTGGTGATCTTGAGCTTGATCAAGCAGTTGTTCCCTAGCTTGTTGTACTTCTACCAGCTGTTGTATCCTCCTGGCCATATCATCAGGTTCTCCTTAGTAGTCCTGGAGTAATTTTTCTATAGGTAAGACATGCTGAATAGGAAAAATATCCTCAACCCCATATACAAGTTGAAAAAGGGAAACAAGCAGTGACCTCTTTGCTGTAACTCTGTCATCCCATAATACAGATTTCATATTTGAGTCCCATGCTTTATTGTTGTCTTCTAACAATTTTTTGATGAGATTTATGAGGCTCTTGTTAGAGGACTCTACTAAACCATTTCTTTGAGGGTTGTAAGGAGCAGAATGGATTAATGTAATCCCATACAATTCACAAAACTTGATCAATGGTTTATCTTTGAAGGAGGAAACATTGTCTGTAACAATCGTACTTGGACAACCAAATATGGACATGATATCCTCAAGAAATATAATGATTACCTTGTGGGAGGCGTTTCTTGTAGGAATGGCTTCTATCCACTTGGTGAAATAATCAGTGGTAGTCGAAATCCACCTGTGCTCACCACTTGAGGATGGGTATATTTCTCCAGTGAAGTCAATACCCCACTGTTGAAAAGGTCCGGAAACCACCACAGGTTTCAAAGGAAAATATTTGATCTCCTTCTTTCCAGAAAACTTTTGGCATTTGAAAAAAGATCTAATTTTTTCACAAACATCAGTAAAAGGGATAGGCCAGAAATACCCAACTCTGAGGATATTATATGTTGTGTTCCTCCAAAAATGATGCCCCCCACATATGCTTTCATGAAAATCAGTTATGGCCCTTTGGGCCTCCTATGGATCAAGACATCTCAAAGAACTCCAAGAGGGTCTTTCCAATAAAAAACTTGATCAATGAGACAATATTTGATTTCTTTCAGTTTCAAATATCTCACTTTGTTTTTTTCCAAACCATCAAGAGGCTTCAACTTCTACAGAAAATATACGATGTCTTTATACCAGATGCATTATGTCAAGTTGAGACTGACATGAGAGTCTTTATCATCAATCTCAACTTGCTGATTTCCTGAGTTTATGCTCATGAATTTAACCCCTAGAGCCTTGCAATTTGACTCAACCGACAACCTGGTCAAACCTTGGACTTTTACCAATTTAGTGGGCTTCATTTCAAGGTCAAATTCTAGAAATTTAGCAATCCATTTTCTTATCTTCCCATCTATGTAAGGCTGGATCAATATCTCTTTGACTGATGCTGAGGGGGAATATACAACAATATTTGAATGAAAAAAATATATTATTAAATATTTGACGGCTTTGACCAAAGCATATTCTTGTTTCTCCATGATATCATATCTTATTTCTGCATCCCTCAAGGCTCTGCTGAAAAAAGAAATAAGCTTCTCTAACCCCTGTGTATTTTTCTGTAGAAAAACAACAGCCAATGTATCAGATGAGGCAAAAGAAAATATCATAAATTCCTTAGAATAGTCAGGAATCATGAGCACAGGTGCTTAAGTCAAATCCCTTTTGATTTTTCCAAAAGCATTTCTAGACTCAGCTGTCTATTTCACCTCGCTCCCTTTCCTAAGCATGGATGTAATGTGCATAACCAACTCATCGAAATTAGAGATGAACCTTCTTAGAAAATTGATTTTTCCCAGGAAATACTTAACCTCTTTCTTGGACGTGGGAAAAGATAAACATTGGATGGCCTCTACTCTGCTGAGATCAATTCTTACCCCTCATGCTCACACACTATGCCCCAATAATTTTCCCTCCTTCATAGAAAACAAATATTTCTTAGGATTGAGGGAGAGACCAAATATTTTTCACTTCAGGAAGACCTTATTCAAATGATTACAATGGTCTTTTTAAGACTTTGAGAACACTGTAATATCATCCAGATAGATGACTACACATTTGTCTTTCTCCCCAATGAAGGTGATGTCCATGGCTCGCTGGAATTTTTCTCTTGCATTCATCAATCCAAAGGGAATTTTAGCATACATGAATGTTCCCCAAGGAGTAGTGAAGGTTCTCTTTTATCTGTCTTCATACTGGACATAGATATGATTCTAGCCAAAGAAGCCATCAATCATAGACATCCTAGATGAACCAGTCACTCTCTACAAAATGTGTTCCATCTTTGGCAAGGGGTAGTTATCATTTTTGGAGCTCCTGTTCAAATTCATGAAATCAACACATGACTTGATTTCCCCATTTTTCTTCCACACAGACACCAAGTTAGATACCCATTCTGAATATCTCAAAGGGATGATGATTTGGGCATCCAAAAACTTTTTCACTTCCTTTTCCATAATAGGCAGCGACATGGGATTTATCTGTCTGAGGTTTTGCCTAAAAGGATTGGTCTCTTCTTTCAAAGGGATCTTATGTTCATGATGTTGGTGTCATATGTTCTCAAATCTTCATTTTTCCAGGCAAACACATCAACAAACTCCTTCAAAATATTGATATACACAACCCTTTGTTCCTTTGACAAACTGGTAGACAATTTGACATATTTCGGATCTTCTTATGTTCCTAAATTGCATTCAGTCACATCAACGTTTTCAGCTGAACTTTTAATCTTTACAGCAACATCATTTCTATCAGACAATCTCTCCAAGGGGATAAGTCCTTTTGGAATATGGTTAATGGGTAACTGAACAATATGATGGTCAACAATTTTACTCAGAAAAAACATCATCATGAGGGATTTCTTCAGTATCTTGATCTTGATCAATCTGTAAAGCAGAGAATTCCTCCATAGTCTCAAGATTTCTTTTTTATCTCAAAATCGTCCTCAAAGACCTTCCAATGTTTGACATTGTCAGGAATAGAGGGTCTGTATTTTACTTCCACCTCATATTTGAGTTTGGGGGGAAAATGATCCCTGAACCTACTTGTTGAAACAACCAAGGAATCTTCCACAATGTTCTCCTCTCTTGGAACAAATGAGATATTAAAAGCCAATATGAAACTATCAACAAGAACCCAAACTCTATTTTTTTTAGGCCCTTAACCTAGGGTACTTAGCTTGATACCGATTTCTAAATTGATGAACAATCAAATCAACATCTCGAAATATTGCTAGCTCCTCAATCTTCATGTCTTTAGCAGCTCTCAAACCCCAAAAAAGAGCCTCATATTCTTCCACATTTTTTGTTGCTTCAAATTCAGTCTTGTAAGACAAAGATATCGTCTCATGGGTAGGGGAAATGAAGACTACCCTAGCACCAACACTCTCCCTAGAAGAGGCTCCATCAAAAAACATCTTCCAAACAAAGGTATTGGGAGGAGGATTTTCACAAGAGGAAATAATATTCTTTCTTATTTCAATAGGTGTTTGAGGAGCATCAGTGATTTGTAGCATACTAGTTTCTGAATCAGTCTCAACTGCAAAAATGGGGTGGTTGGTAGGGTTTTCTTCATCACTGATAATGTAAGAAAGGTGTGCTTCTCTATAAATCCTTCTATGTTCCCCCCCAAACGCAAGAATGGTGGCATATGAAATATCCATATATAATGTTCCCCCTAGTCTTTTGATCCAACATCTAAACAAGAGAATTCCAAACTTAGGGGGGGACATCATTCACCACAATATCCATGACCACACATTTCATTGGCAACTGGAATAAGGAAACAACTAGGTATTTGATAGCCCCAATACATTTCACCTTCCTCGAATCAAATGAGTATAGGTCATGATAGGTTTTTGTAACCTACAACCCAAGCTCATACATGACAGTCTTAGGCATGAGATTATGATATGCCCCTGAATCCATCAAGCAATTGTGTAGTATTTTATCATGAATGTTCAATGATGTTTAGAAAGGAGGGGAGGAGTCATCCCTATCCTCTACCAAAGGTCCTATTATGACAACTGGTTTTTCATATTGGAGGTTGACTGAGTCTATGGGATAAGATGAAGGTTCATGCTATAGCATTTTGGAAAGGTACCTTTTGAAATCCTCATTCTTAACTATCTCTAAAAAAGATACAGGGATTTTAATTTTTTGAATCTCATTCTCAAATCTAACATAGGAGGGAGGATTCAGAATCTCCCTAAATTCTTGGGTAGGGATCTTAACCACTGCCTAGGGGTCTCATGCCTCTTTTTCTTTACTGATATTTTCCACGCTCTTAACATGATGCTCTGTTCTAGTAGGGCGATTAGGGATTTTAGTTCCCTCTTTATTCTTGGACCTTAAGTTGTATCTATTTGTATTTCCACTTATCCTTTCCCCTTTGATCAACTCATTTAGTTGGTTATCCATGAGAGACTCTTCATAGGCCAATTGGGTTAAATGAGGGGATGAAGAGGTGTCACCAAGACAATGGATTTCAGGATATGCATGTTCTTCCTCTCCTTATTCATCAATAACAAGGTTGTTTTGGAGAGGAGCTTGGATTTTTTTATCATCCCTATCCCTATTTCTTTGATCTCTTTGGATGCTCTGAGGGGAATTATTGGGTCTTCTGAAATTACCCCTATTATCGACATTTTGGGTTTCCTATATCTCTGCATTCCCTCAAATTTCAATTTCTCCATTTTTGCAAAAAGTGATTTTACCATCTTTGTAAACTCATCCACTTGACAGTGGGAAGTAAGGGAATCAGAGGTCGAAGATTCATACCTACCTCTCCTTCTACCTCTATCAGATTTATTCCTAAGCTTTTCAACTACCAATATATTAGACTCTACTTGAAGAGTTCCATCTTGCATATGAGCTAAAGAGGTAGGTCTTCTTTCTCTCAACAGGAGGAAAACATCAGGGTCAAAAGTGTTGGCATAAGTAATCTTGGAAGAGGTTTCTATAAGCTTTATTTCAGTGGGAATATTATTGTACATCTTATTAAATCTTTTTGAGAAGTCTAAAACAAATTCCCCATCCTCTCTCTTAAGTGATCCAAATTCTGTAATATAATAAAGAAAATTATTTTTATCCCCCCAATATCTTAAGAATGAATCATCCAAAGCCTCAATCCCATCAACATAGCCATGAGTTAATCCCATGAACCATTTCCTAGCCTCACCATCAAGGCTCTGTACAAAAACTCTCATCCACACATCTTCATTTTCTATGTTAAGATTATCTATGTAACTATAAAAAGATGAAAGGTGTTATTTTGTAGTTATGTCTTCCTCCCTTGTGAACTTGGGCATGTACTTAAGGTATTCTCATGTTGGGAGAGAACTCATAGGCTGAGTTAAAACAATATGGGCATATCTAGAAACCACTATGGCATCCATCCTATTTCTATGAAGATTAGCACCTTCCATTGGGATGTGAACTGTAGGAGAACAAGGGGGAGATGGAGTTTGGAAAGATAGGAATGAAACTATGTTTCTAGGGGGAAGGGATTGAGTGTTAGAAGAGAATGGTATAGGGTTCAAAGGAAAATAATTTCCCCCCTCTTTAGTTACAACAACTTTGTAGGAGTAGGAAAACCCAAAGTGGGAAAATATTGTAACCTCCTGGGTCTAAACCACTTTACAATATCAGGGGAAATAGGAGTGTCAAAAATTTCTCCTTCCAAATGAAGACTTGTAGGGGGGATTTCAAAAGGAAAGATTTCAAAATATAAACTTTTGGAAACTCCAACAGATGGTATAAAAGGAGAATTAAGTGCATCTACTAGATTTTTAAAAGAAGAATCATGTAAATTACTAGAATCATCGGTGCAACAGTTGGAAGCCATTCTTGAGAGGTCTTTCCTTTCTTGATAATTTTTTCTGGGTCAGCTTCAGGTGTTGTGAGAGGTAGTTGTGAAGTAGACCTCGTGTGTCTACCTTCGGGAGCCACAAATGAAACAATGGAGTCTCCAGGTGCAATTTGCAATCTTCAAGGTACTGATTTATGATGCACATTGAGAATCAAAATTTCTTTGTCGTTGAATCCCAGGGAAATGTCTTCAATTCATTCCCCGACAGCAACGCAAAGAATTTTAGCATTGAGTGTCACCCTTATACTGCAAGAGGATAAACCCAGTACCCATCAATTTTTTTGTGGAGGTAGGTTTATGAGTGGAGGTCAAATGGACAAAACTCAATACACGAATGTTTTAACACAGAAAATGGACAAGAAATGCATAGGGAAATGAGGTCCTTATTAACTTCAGTCAATGGTTTAAGGTTAAAGGTGAGAAGAGGGAATACTTAGTGAAAAACATTGACAAGTGTTCCATGGGCATCCGACTTTCAAGCATCTTGGTGAAGAAAACCGCGGGCACAAGAGCACTCTTAAACTTAAGTTTCAGACACTCAAATATATCACAACAACATAATAATCAAACCTCCATTACTATGCGACTACAACAACTCATCTGGATCCTCCATGCATGAGAATTTCAACATAAGAAGAAACAAGATAACAAAGAAATTGACTAGAACTGGTCACAACAATATTGTAATCAAACCTACATTACAACACAACTACAACCCTCGTCTGGATCCTCCATACATGAGTGTTTCAACACAGATTAAAAAATATGATGAAAGAAATTGACTTCTATTAATGTGAAATACTCATATCTCATACAAAACTAGAGAATAGTTTTGTTAATCAAAATATTACACAATAGGGATCTCTTCTCAACCATTTGATGACCATAAAAAAATAATGAATTGATCTATTTATACTCAGATCATTCCACAACTTCTAGGAGTGTGATATGGTCATCCCATTCAAAGATTTATGTATGTACAGCCTTCTGTCAGACTGTGTGTGTATCCTTCTGTCAGACGCAAGCTCAAATTAGCATGGGTCTGTAGGAAAAATCGTCTATCGCAGTACCTTGGGATGACGACTCTGTCTCCTTAGCCATAATTTCCATGCTTTCTATTTATGGATTGAGCTGACGTTTCACCTACTAGTCCCTTCTCATTGATTGAATCCTCCTCAGGATTGGAGAGCGATCAGATGACTAGTCAGAGACTGCCTCTCGCTTTCAGATATGATATTATATGCGCACATGATTTCGAGGCTGCTGGAAGTGGTTTAGGCCCACACTTCTTTGGGGTCTGAAATGCACCCTCGTTCGCCACGTAGCCTCCCCGCAAAATCATGGTTAGTATTTCAGCCTGCTCAAGTCCTTTTATCACTTGAGCATGTTGCGGCCCCAAAATTATTTGAGGCCATTGATCTGAATGGGACCTGATATCTAGGCGCATTAGTTATTTTAGCACCCCCACCAAAGATTTTATCCACCTCACAACTTTGGAATCCTCCCAAGTGTGCTTGGAGATAGCACTACATCGAACTGCACAAGGGATCTCGACCACTGCAAACTGCACCTTCCCGCTCGCCTGAGTTCATAGTTGCTAATCATGACTATGGACAATTTTATGTGATAACAACAATGACATGGAGATGGCATTGCATGGAATGTAAATGGCATGGCATGTAATGACATGGCATGGTAATGGAAGGAAAGGAATTGCATGGCATGGTAAGTTAAGGAATGACATGACAATGCAAGGCATGGTATGGCATGGCATGACAGGGAAAGACAATGCAAGGCATGGAATGTCATGACATGGCAAGGAAAGGCAAGTGAAGGCATGTCATGGCATGGAAAGGCAAGGCATGACATGGCATGGAAAGAAAATGATGGCATGGCATGGAAAGGAATGAGAATGGAAGACAATGGAAAGAAATGGCATTGAAAAAAAACTGAAGGCATGACATGAGAAGGTATGCAAATGAAAGTAATGGCCTGGCATGGAATGGAAAAAAAATACAAGGCAAGGAATGGAAACATCATGGCATGACAATGGAATGGAATGGAATGGCATGGCATGGCATGACTTGAAAACACATGGCAATGACATGGAAATGACATGGAAATGGAATTGTAATGACATGGTAGTGGCATGCCATGGAATGGCTTGGAAAGGCATGGAAATGGAAAGGCATGGAAATGGCATGGCATGGAATGGAAATCGCATGGAGTCAATAAGTTTGTGAGATTGTTTTTGGGACGGTCCTTTGTCTCCTTGTGTTCTCTAACCCAAACATTGAGTAGGAAGGTGCAATAAACTCTCATAGATGGCAAAGGGAAAAGAATAATGGTTTCAAGTCTCCCTGGAGGAATTTTGGTACCATAGCATTACTTTATATGGTGTGTCATGAAATGTAACCTCAAAACCGTTATTGGTACATGGGAAATGATACCCATTCTAATATCTAGTTTCCATGCGAAATATCTCACTCTATTGATCAAATTCAATAAGTTTAGTGGACATGATGGAAGGCTGAATAAATGTTATTAATAATTGATGGGTTTAACAAAATTTACATATACCCATTACACAATATAAACAAACATGAGTGCATTAATGAGTCATTGACTAGTATTATTGGAATTTATGAAAGGTGACACACAAATCAAATGATTTTATATATGTCATGGATAGAAAGAGGGGACAATGTGTGTTCCCTAGAAAATGGTCAAATTATGGATTTAATCAACTAAGAAACTAACAACTAGGATTCTCAAAGGAATGGCAAGGGAATGCTAGGGTCAAGGTTTTGTCCTAAGGAGACTAGGAATACTAGAAATTATACCTAGAGGAGAAAAGAGATATTTTTATCATGTAGATCTAGTAAGAGAAGAAATTAGGGTTTTGTGGCATTTGAAAACCCTAGTGCTACCTAATGTGTTTTTTTATCAAGAAGATAGAGGGAGTTGATATTGTAGAAGAGTGGGATACAAATGTAGGTTCCAAAAAGGACTTGCCATTGTGTATGCTACCTTGTTGATAATCTCTAATGGAGTGAGCTATTGGATAATGTTATCTTATGGTTTCCATCGCTAGGGTTTAAAGAGCCCAACTTCTAACAACCCATGATAAGATATTGGTAGGTTCATTGATCGAGGTGGATATCGATTCCCAACCACCTCTTCCAGCTGGCTCCCATACAACTTTCATTTTGGCAGTTATAGTTTCTATCTTGGCAATTGATTTCTAGCTTTTCGGTTCCTAAACTTTTGGGGCCGTTTTGAGGCCCTATACAACATTTTTTGGGTCCTCCATAGTCACACTGTAGGGGATATCCAGAGTGTGATTGCATAATTTGTAGTCCTTGGATAGATGATTCGAAAGGGATATTGTGCACCTAAAATTGATATCATATTGTAATGCCCATATATTCCTAAACATCATTTATTTTCATAAGCAATTTATTTCATAACTGAGACAATAACTTCATAGCATAATATTGATTTTCATAACAACAACATCAGTAACTTAGATTCATCAATGATTAATGATTTCATAGCAGAATGAAATAAATACATAACTTAACAGATTACCTGGTTCTGATGCTAATTTTCATTGCCTTGTTGCCTTGCTGTTGCTCTCCTGCTACCTGCTACACAATCCAATCCTACCACAGACACAGAATAACTGCCCAAAACTAATGTCCTCCCTGCCAACTAGGAAAACTACCTAGCCCCAGGATATCTACGGATATCCTGGCCCTCCGTGCCCAAAACCTCCAGCAACTCAGTCCCTCCCCTGATAAAAACCCACAACCTCAAAACTCTATGGTCCCAATAAGTCCAAAAGTCCACAAAATATAGCAGTGCACAGAAACTCGCTGTTCACAGTAACACACCATTGTCCAGAGGCTCTCTGCTCACGGCCAAACATCACCGTCCAGAGGCTCTCTGCTCACGGCCAAACATCACCGTTCATAGGCTCTCTGCTCACGGCCAAACATCACCGTCCAGAGGCTCTCTTCTCACGGCAAAATACCATGGTCACCGCCAATATAGTCGGCTCAACAAATACAGTCCGCAACATCCATCCCCGCTGAATGGTGCGCACATCCCCCTCTTCCCGTCCCTTATTCCTCCCTGCGCCTCATGCAGTTACTCCTCCAACCACCCTATGTCCTCTGTACTTCTTCATGAGTTAATGTTTTTTATCTCATCGGGATCCATGGCTATCCCTTTCTGCATACGCCACCATTTTTATATCATTTTTCATTGATCTATTAATTTTATTTCATAGGTCATTAAATGTGATCTGTAATTTGAACTATTAC
>JZKD02S2273511.1:375464-415236 GCA_000966675.3 Picea glauca
ATTCTCTGGAGTTGTATTCTCCTCCTCCATCTGACCTGAGTGCTTTGATATATTTGCCACTCTATTTTTCAGCTTCTGCCTTGAATTCTTTGAATTTTGCAAATGTTTCAGACTTATGTCTGAGAAAATAGATCCATATTTTTCTGCTGAAATCATCAATAAACGTTAGAAAGTAAAAACTACCACCTATTGACTCTATCTGCATTGGTCCACATAGGTCAGTGTGAACAAGTTCAAGATGTTGTTTAGCTTGATTGGAAGACTATGGAAAGCTAGTTCTCTTGTGTTTTCCAAGTATGCAAGACTCACATGGGGGAATTTGCTCTTTAAAGATAGGTAGACCTTTGACCATGGAGTTTTTCTGAAGAAGACTTAGAATCTGAAATGGTAGATGTCCAAATCTTGTATGCCAAACCATTGTTTCATTAAGGGTTGATGCACTCTGTGCATATGGTTGACTCAGATTTGCAGTTCTGAGGGTAAGGGGAAACATCCTATTTGGGGTCATATGGATTTCAAAAATCAATTTTCTTCTTGGGAGTTTGTCATATATATTACAAGATGTTCCCTCAAAAAGTACCTTATAGCCATGCTCAATGAGCTGTCCTACACTTAGAAAATTATGTTTTAAATCTGGAACATGATAGACATTATATATGTCTTTCTTTACATTCTGATTAGTAAGTATAGTAACAGTTCCTTTTCCTTGAACTTTTACTAAATAATCATTTCCAAGTGTAATATCAGATGAGATTGAAGAGTCAATGCCTGAAAATAATTCTTTGTTACCTGTCATGTGATTGTTGCATCCACTATCCAACAACCAGAGATCTTTAGGTTGTTGTTCAGTTTTGTGGCATGAGAGAAACATACCTCTTGAGGTGTCTCTCGTATGATTTGACACATGTGCTCTGCCTGAGAGCTGATCTGCTTGCTTCTTCCTGCATTCAGATTCATAGTGCCCATACTTTTTGCAGTAATAACATTGTATGCTTGTTTTGTCATTTGATATTCTCCCTCTACCTCTTTGAGCCTGGAAATTCTTATGTTGATTTTGTTGCTGATGTCTTCGACCTTGGAAATTTTGATTCAGATATTGTTGTCTATTGCCTCCACTGAAGTGAGAGTTGTTTTGATTGCTCCCTCTTCCTTGGTGACCTCTGCTTCTTCCTCTGCCTCTCCCTCTGCTGAAGGAGAATTGAGTTTTGAAAGCATTGGAGATTGACTCATCTTTAAGATGCAGTCTCGTCTCATGTGTCACCAGAGAACCAATTAATTCATCTGTTGAAAATCTTGACAGATCCTTGGATTCAAGGATTGCTGTTACAACCATTTAAAATTCTATGGGTAGACTTCTGAGAATTTTCTCAACAATTCATTGATCAGTGATGGTTTCACCAATCAGTCTGATCTGGTTCACGATGCCCATGACTTTGGTCATGAACTGATCCATAGTTTCGGACTCTGTCATCCTTAGAGTCTCGAATTGCGTCCACAAGGTCTGTAGTTTAACTGTTTTGACCCTGTCATTTCCTTGGTAGGAAGATTTAAGGATGTCCCAGGCCTGTTTTGAAGTACCAGCACCTGTGATTTTTGAGAAAATCGAGTCATCCACAAAATTTTGAATCCAAAATTTGGCTTTATTTTCTTTGTTCCTAAATGTTGCCTGAGCAATTCGCTGTGGATTTGTCATGGCAGTGAGGGCGGCTGGATCTGGTTCCACATATCCAAGATCCACTAGTTCCCAGCACTCTTGTGCTTGCAAGAACGATCTCATCCGAAGAGACCAGAACTCATAATTATTTCCCAGTAGAATCAGACCCTGAGTTGGTCTTAAATTGCTAGACGACGCCATACAAAAAAAATTGCAGAAAAAATATAGAGGGAAAGTTCATATTTACCTCCGATGGCCGAAACGCCGATGTGACGATGGCCGAAAAGAGCTTATCGGCCTTGAATTGGCCTATGTCACCTTGCAATGTGACCACGCGCCTTGATGGTAAAGCGCTACGGGCTTTTCCCGTTCTTTGTCTTTCAAATCACCGAAATGCGAAAAATTGCCTTTGGACAATTCAACGGTCCAGATCTTATCGGGATATCATGAATCGAGATTTCACGAGTTCTGATGACGAGTTCTTCTGACTCCTCGATTCCCCGATCTCTGATTTACCGATGGCACTTTCCTTTCGGGAAATTTCGCGATTTCTTTAATCGCCTCCACGCGTCCTAAAAGATGGACGGTCCAAATCTGCGTTGGGGATTTTACTATGGAGATTCCCGATCCCACGATTTTGACGAGATGACATCAGCTAGGCCCCATGACGGAGTTTACCTCCTGTCGGGATTTCGGACTTCGGAGTTCTGAAATGCTTGTGCTTCTTATCCTCAAGATTCACGATTTGCCAAATCCCGATGTGTCGATGGACTCTGCCCTATCGGGACTTTTCACGAGCCCTTGGATTTATGCCACGCGTCCCCGAAGAATGGACGGTTCTGATTCAACCCAGGGATATCGCGACTTGCGATGCTCTGTTGACACAATTTCTCTGTCAACTTGAAACCCTGGATGCCGAAACGCCAACGGTTTCCTCAATGTTCGCCACATGTCCGGTCAAATGGACGGCTGAGAGTTTATCGCTATTTCACATATCGCGATTTCACGAGTTTCGAAGTCTGGTTGCGACGGTCTTTCAAAACTGCGAACTCCAATATGACGATGTGATAATGTGTTGATCCGCTGCCACCTGTCCTCTGAGATGGACAGCTGTAATATTTTCGAGATTTCGCGATATCACATATCGGAGTTTTTGGAGTGCAATCACCTTTGCGCTTCCAACTTCCGATTACCGATTTTGCGATGGAATTGGATCTTGCCACGTGTCTCTTGATGAATGGTCCAGATGATGTCGGGACTTCGCAACTACACAAGTTGAGATTTCTCGTGTGCACTGCAGAGGACTAAACCTTGTGCACCTTCTCGCTAATCCAACGGTTGTTGATCCTTTGCGCAAGATCTGACGGCTTAAATTCTTTCTCCTTTTCCGCGCTCTCCTCGTCCCTTCTAGACTGGTTTCCCACTCTGGATCCCTTCGCAGGACGACTCTTATGGCCTCAATGGTTGTTCCTTGCGTGTTTGACGCGATCTTTGTCGAATTTTGTCGAAATTTTCTCCTGCGGAAGAAAGAATTGGTGAATCTTTCAAAGATTGAAAGAACTTCACAAGTTCTCTGTTCACTGCTAAAATCTTTGACAGATTTGAAGAATTCTTGCAATTCTTTAAACTCTTCTTCTTTCTTTAACAATCTTCCACGAATTTGAACTAATGTCCATGAAATCTTCAACGTTTCTGCCTTCTGCAGGAATCTTTACAAATTCGAAAGAATTCTTCAAGAGTTCTTTAAACGTTCTTCCGTTCTGCAGCTCTTCTTCGTCAATCTTTGACGATTCTTGAAAAATTGTTCAAGAAACTTTAAAGTTTCTTCTTTCTCGGTCTCTGCTTCCTCGTTCTTTCGAGAGTAGTACGCTCTGCAACCTCTGCAAGCTTCCTACGTTGATCTTTTGAACATAAGACGTTCTGCTTCCTCGTGGAGGTTTTCTGCGAGGTTCTTTCGAGAGTATGACGGACGACTCTCCAAACCTTGTGAAAGAGACTGTGTCGCGTGCTCTCAAGATCCGTGAAGCTCTGTGCTGTGAGGATCGAGTTGCTCTCCAAACTGTGTGAAGAGGCTTACTGCTGAAGCTTTGATACCATTATAAATTGTGAAGTAAAGAGAAATGCAGAGAGAAAGAATAGAACAGTATATTGAAATGTATGAAGAAGATATTGTTAGAAGAAGATACAATGCAATGGGAGATGGCTAAGTTAAATAGACTCAAGCAAGACAAAAATAGAAAGTACAACTGTCCAGTACAACTGGCAGTGTACAGTCAGACTGTTGAGGTTACATTATATTTAACAACAATTACATAAAAGTGCCTATCACAGGCATTACAGAAGACAAAACAAATCACATCCCAAATAATGTACTGCGTCTGTCCTGTCCACTTCATTTGCCCGCCTTGAATGCTGTAGAAAACACCGATTTGATCGTAATTTGTACTTTTGTACGTCAACGTTCATATTTGGTTAATTTTACTGTGACCGATCAATTTTCATATAGTTTGTGTCTCACGCACGGTGCAATTAACCAATCTTGAAATTCATAGAATTCCAAATCCGCCTTTGGATCGAAAAAACGCAGACGTATTGTCACCAACATATTACATTAACTCATTCAATCCTAGACCCTTGTGGTTTTCTGTGAAGATTACTCATGACATGCCTGTTACATAAAAGCGGCAGAACGTTTTCAGTCCATCATCGCTTTCCATCGATCGACGAAGTTAATGACAGCGAGGGGACTCAATCATTCATACACCCTATTCAAATTCGACATTTGCATGTGATGGGCCAGAAACAGACAACCGTTATTTTTCCCGATGCATGACTCACGAGTCACGATTCGAGGAAGTTGCAATTGTGTACATACTACAGATGCATATCATTTCCGAAGCAATAGGGTCTCTCATGAAACTGGACAGGAAAGCTGATGGTCGGATGAAAACTAGAAAAAATCATTAGTCGTTGTTGGAAGTCTTATCTGAGGTTCTGCTGTCCTTTGAAATTTATAAATGGTTGGTGTTGCCAAATGAATCTATTAAATGACTACTACATCAATCACTGTGGTTAGTCAATGAACAATGATTGATATAGATGTGAAATCTTTAGGGGTTTTCACCGTGGTTAGTCAATGAACAGTAATTAAGATAGATGTGAAACCTTTAGGGGTTTTTAAATGAATCGTGTAGTATGTTCAAAAAAGAAAAAGAAAAACGTATTCAATTCCAACATCGGCATGTGATGGGCCACAAACAGATAACCATTAGCCTTCACGATTGGCAGCTCACAATTAGAGGAACTTGCAATTGTGTACAGATGTATATTATTTCCGAATCAACCCAGTCTCCCATGAAACTGGACAGGAGGGCTGATAGTAGGATGACTAGAAGATCTCATTAAACGCTGGTGGGAGTCATTATGTGAGGTTGTGCTGGTCGGTATTGCCAGAAAGGGGTATATGAGATGACTATTAAATCAGAAGACAATCACCGTGGTTAGTCAATGTGCAACCAATGAGAAGCAATAAGAGGGGGATGTGTGTAAGGTTATGTCAATAGAGAGATTCGTTTCCATTTTGCTAGACAGAGTCAACGTGAAATGTCACTTCATTTCCTTCAACAAATTATTAGATGTTCATTGCCTTGGTTTTACTTTTAATAGTTATTTGTTGATGCAACTTTCCTCCTCGACATATTTTTCACTTAACATTGGTTCCTCCTCTTTGAATTGTTATTGCGATATCCCATTTGCATTAGTCTACTCTTGCATCTTAATGTTCGTTTAGGTATACTTGAAAGAACACACAGCCGTATAAGAGGTAAACAATATTGATGTTGTCTCTACACATTAGATATTTTATTGCAAGAATGTTTGGTATGTTTGATACTTCGTTATTTCATAGCTCCTACTTCTTTCATCTTATAAATGACAACCTTAGTGTGTTGTTTAGATGGTTGTTCCTTCTATGTACTATGCCCATTGCCTCTCCCTTGATTACATGTTGCGTGGAAGTAAATGGGTGGTGTTAGTGTCAAGGATTGTCTAGTGTAGGGCATCCAAAGAACCAATAAATTGGCCATCATTGGGAAGCAATGTCTGAATCAATTGATTAATGTAATATTGGACGAACCCAACCCGACTGCTCGAAACGAGGCTCCCAAATAAAGACTACTATGTGAGGCCTCCAATTAGGCACCACTATTAACATTGGGAGGTGAGGCCTCAAATTAGGCACCACTATTAACAGTGAGAGGTGTAGGTTAAGGACTATGATCTAACACTGGGCAATTAAGGCTTGGAGTCTAAAATTTTGAGGGAGATTGACATTAAAAGTTTTCAATAGAGGTCAAGAATCCAATCAAGGGTAACATTTCGAATTTACTAAGGGATCTTGGTCAATCTTATGATTGAGATCCAAATCAAGACCTCGAATTAAGGATACCATCTAAGCACTTGATGAACATGACCCATCCAAGTATAAATGAATAATCCCTATCAAGGGAACCTAATGATTAAGCATCCTAGATGGGGTGCCACGTAGCGATGGGAGGCCAGGCATCCCGCCCAGGAATCAAGCCATAAATATGGCAACTGGTCACCCTTCACCTTAGGACCATTACTATCTACAGAGAATGGGAGGACAACTCCCTTGAGTTTGGATAATGGCAACAACAAGGATTAATTCTAGGGGTCAGGTGCGTACAGTAGTCATGTCTCATCATGGGTTATTTCTCCCACTAGGCTTGGGTTGGCACTATTTCTCTTTCGAGTTGCACTCCCCTAGATGCTCTGAGAATGGGACCAGTGAGCAGTGGGGCTTTCTCGCAATCATTCACCGAATTATTAGCCCTCCTAGCCTAGCCATGCTGAGGGAGAGGGAAAAGCCTAGGCACATACCAACCTAGTACAACTACACCTCCCGATAGAGACGATTGCAACAGATGGAAAGATTCATGTCCATAGCCATAGCCAGGACTCCATGCTTGGAGAAGCCAAGAACTCCACCGATGGCTTATGTGGAGGAGGTGATTCTGGAGGAACCCATCCAGGTTCCACCAGAATCCCTCCTCTTCACGGTACCGGACGACTTGCAGTTCCCCAACCTCAATACAACGAGCACAAGCGCCAAGGCTGTCATTAAAGGCGCCACCTACATAGTTGAGGAGGAATTTCCAGGGGAATTCCTCCACATGGATTCAAATGTTTCAACCCAGGATAACAACAACAAAATTTGGCAAGAGACAAAGGCGATTAAGGATGCGGACATTGGCACCGCGCCAGAGAACCACTGAGTCTTGGCACCTCCACCGCTCACTACAATTCCAGAGTTCGGCCTAGATCCGCCACCTCTCTTCAGCCTAGAGCAACTAGCTCCATCGAGACACCCTTATGAGTCAGTGGATCGACATGATCTTTGATGCATTCTTGAATGCACCAGAAAATCAGCTTTGTCCGACGTGTGTGAAGCCTTTTGTGCAAATTTACAGTCTTGTTTTCTTTTTCCAATTGCTTGTTTGTTTTCGATTTCTAGAACAGTTATTTAAGAACAAAAATCTGCCACCTACTATGGTTTCCATTTGGCAGGATAGATGGCAGATAAATTTTTTGACTTAAAGTATAACAGTTAGCCACATGTTCTAGTTTCCACTAATTTGGTAGAAGAGGTGGAAGAGTGATGACATGTGGCTTTTTTTTATATTATAACAACACAATAATATGAAATACCTTTTTTTATTTAAAAAAAACACCTAATGATTAAGAATCATTAGAGAATCTCTATAATGAATTTCTACAATGGTTGAGGTTTTCAATGACATTTATACCATAAAAAATAAAAAATAAAATCTCTAAAATCTTCTTGCATAAAATTCATTTGTTTATTATGCAATTATCATTTTTACTTTAATTTCACTCTACCTTGTATATATATAATTAATAACCTTATTTTTATTATTATTATAGAAAAGGCAAATCAACACATATAAATAATGTGAAGCATTACACACATCTCCCACAAGTGATAAAAAAAAAAAAACCGATAAATATAAATAGATGATGTGGAGAATTATAAACATCTCCTGCAAGTAAAGAAAGAACCATAAATGGAAGTAGTTGTAGCATTTAAAAATAACTTGAGTAATTAATGACATTTAATATGATTCCATACTCCAATTATTATATTTTGAAATGTTTGTATAAAGGAATTAAACATTTTCTTTAATGTAAAATTTTATATTGTGAAAATGGATTACCAATAATTGTAATTATTATTTTTTAACATATTATTTATCACAAACTTGTATGAAGATGGATAACCAATGATGGTAATTATTATTTTTTAACATATTATTTATCACACATAGTTATGTTATCCCATTTTTATATGATGAAGAGTTTCTTCTTATATAATATAAGGGGTTTCTTATTTTATTACGTTGTATATTGTGTTAATGTTGAGTAAATTGTTGGGCTATTATTATTTTTTAACATATTATTTATCACACATAGTTATGTTATCCCATTTTTATATGATGAAGAGTTTCTTCTTATATTATATAAGGGGTTTCTTATTTTATTACGTTGTATATTGTGTTAATGTTGAGTAAATTGTTGGGCTGAAAAAAATTCTACATAAGTAACCTACAAATCAATTTTACGATTGGAAACTATCCTTTCCAATCTAGATTGGGCTCTCTCTGAGACTTTATCTCTGACAAACTCGTTGTTTTTTTTTATGGCTAGATTTTAAACTTCAAGGTAAAATTTAACAGATCTGCTAACAAAAGATAGTGTTTCTGGGACTATGGAGTCAACCCGTGAAAACAAAGAAACAATTCTTGGTAGGTAGAGTTCCTTAGAATAAACAAAGGCTAAACAAGGTGATGAACTTCAATATTTAATTTGATTATGTAGGCAGAAACAAGAAAATAAACATACAACAAAATCAGAGCACCGCAATGGATGAATTATGATCTTAGCTGGGAAGACAGACAAAATTTAAATCGGTTTAGTCTAGAGCACCACTTAGATGAATTATGGACTTTAAATTTACCAATTTAAACATAAGAGAAGTGAAGATGAATATGAATACACACAAAATACATACAGGGAGATGTACAAACTTAAGAGCATCACCATTACAATTTTTTTCTTAAGGAACTAGGGACTTCTGCATTTGCATTTCTTTAGATTCAGGAAATTACACAGAGGATCAAAATATCTATAATTGTTCCTGCGCACCCCCCTTTTACATCAAAATAGTCCCTATATATAGAAATTAAAGTTACACAACGTCTTTAGGAATCAAACTACTATCTCCTAAAGTTGGGGATCTGGTTATTTTCAAAGAGAACAACCACCTTTACAAAAATTGTCAAAAATAGGAAAGTCGATCTCGCAATCACAAACTATCTGGGATGTTTTTTACAATCATAAATTGTTTAGGATAATCGCAACCATATGGTTTTTATGAAACATTACGTGTATTGCTGGACAACATTGTCACAACTGTGCAGAAGATTATGGATTTTGTTGCGCAACTATTGGCTGAAAAATCTGTGCAGTGATTTCATGTGGAGGATCTTCATGCAGAGGTTGTGTGCATGAATCCAGTTGGATACAGAGAATGGGATCATCCAATTTCTCCATAGCTTCTTTCTTGAAAGTCACCTGCAGTTGTAAGACCCTATTTGTCCTTCTCAATGACAAGGTTTGTCTTTTCAAATTCTTCATCTGTCTCAACAAAGCCGCATTTCTTTTCCATTTTAACTGAGCACCGGAGAGAGCTGAAGATGCATTATCGATAGATGGTATTCATTACTTTAAATGTTTCATGATTCTTTCCTCTGACATCCTCTTTTCCTCCCTAAGCTCAATGATTACATCTTGGGCCTCTCTGAGTTGCTTTTTAAGCCAATTTATATTATTTTCTCTTTTTGTTGGTGAGGTAGGAGATAACTGACCTTCTTGACTATGTGATGTTGGTGTTTCAATAATTGTTTTTTCAAGATTTCTTATCAATTCTTTGTTTGTTGATAAAAGTGGGCTATGACATGTTGAGATTTCTTTATTTGTTGTTTCACTTCCTAATTATTTGCATTTTCTTCACCTAACTCCACATTATTTTTATCAATTCCCTCGTTTGCACATTCAACAAGCTCTAGCTGAACTGTGGGTATGGGAAATCTCATGGCAGAGGACTTGGTGTGTGGTTTACTAGGAGCTTGGATCTCCTTAGTTTTATCAGTAAATATTGACCTACTTCTTTTCTAGCATGTTGGATGACGAGTCTTCCATTTCTTTCGCTTTTCTTCCTTCATTAGCATCTCCCCTTCTCGCCTCTCAACTATGAAGTGTTGATTTCTTAACTCATAGAGAAATGTCTCATTTAGGGTCTCTGGGAATGTTAGCCAAAGTCATAAAAGAATTCCAATTCTTGTTCAAATTTCTCATGTCTTCAACCGCTTGTTAGTAACATTTCTTGTCCTGGGCACAAGAGCATTCAGGTCTGCAAGTTGCACGAGGAGCGCCTGAGCGCAGCACAAAAAAAATATTGTTTTAGGCATCCCAACAAGTAAGCGGGTGAGATTATATTGTCGACGATCCAGATTCATCCATAAGAGAAAATCGACGGCTGGCGGGAAATCACGGTTAGCGGAGTTGTGCTGAGATTAGCACGACGGATAGCGCCCGTATTGCATGCAGGAAAGTATAGCAGTCGTCCATCCAAAGGAAACGTGGCGTGAGATCTAGTCACGTCGGCTTTTCAACATTCGGGAGTTCGAAGGGTGAGGGTTCTATGTTGTTCTACATATCGAAACCTCGAACCTCGAAGTGCTGAAAGCACCCAGAGTGGGGCCTACAGTATCACAAATCAGTCTTAGGCGTCCATCCAAAGGGGACACCTAGCGCGCGATTAAGCTCTTCGCCTTTTTTCCCATCGCGACTTCGAGGAGCGGCTCCTTCATATCCCCGAGGCGCGAAGTGCCCAGAGCGTCCAAGAACCAGGGCCCACAACATCGTCGAGAGAGGTTAGGACCGTCAGATATGAGAGGGACGCATGGCGCCCAATTAAGCCATCTCGGCGCTTCGCTCATCGCGACTGTGATAAGCAAGGATCAGTTCCTTCCTATTCACGAATGCCGAAAGCACCTTTGAGAATAAGCACAGGGTCACAGTCCGTGGTCACTTGGGAAATAAAAAGAGTTGTGCAAGAGGGGCCAAAGGCGTTGAGTTTGGTCACAGAAGGGATCATCGGGATCTGCAAGTTCCATCTGATTCGACCTCGATCCTGGTTTTCGCTTGGAATAAATGAAGGTGAGAAGGGGTGGTTGAAACCTCTCCTCATTCATTAAGTGTAGGGTATGGAGGGTCTGGCAAGCTGTTTTCCCAAGAGAGTCTTGTGTACCAATTTTTCCAAAGAAGCCATGCCGAGTCCTTGAATAGCCAGAGAGGTTTGCACATGCTAATTCTACACTTAATGGCTCAACTACTCCCCTTGCAGGAGCCATGCGCAGTTAAGGTGGCGTCTGAAGAAGAGTATCCATCCGAATTTGGCTGAGGGTACACCAAGCCTTGGATGACTGAGCACGCCTCTGTTAGGCAAATTTTTCTGAGTATATAGACTCAGTCTTTGTATTTTTTAATCATCAATGGTTGAGCAAGGCTCCCGGTTGTAAAACTTTAATGAAGCACTGTCATTCTGGTTATGCATGGACTCTTGAGACTTCTTGCCTTATGAATGTCAGTTTATTTCACGTCTTTGTTTACACTGTGTTAGAATAGCTCGGAATTGGAGGATCTAGTTGAGTTGTAACTGTTATAGGATGATGTAGGTTGGATCATTGTAACAGTTGCATCATTTCTAATCAGCTCTATGATTTCCTTAGCGCTGAACGACTTGGAATTAGAGGATCCAGTCAAGTCCCCCTTTTAGTTTCTCGAAACCCTGAACCAAGAGGATCTTGCATTCAGAGTTTTTCTTCTACAAACTGCTGAAAGGCCTATTTCTTGAGGTAGTTTTCTCACTCTTCTTACCAAGTCTTCAACCTATTCATCTTTTAAGAAACTCACTGACTGAAGTTAGATCAAGACCTCCTTTGTTCCTTGCATACCAGACCCAGTCCCTGAGCTAGAGTGATATCTCCCCAAGTCTCTATCCATTTGATCACCCATTAAAAACTATCATGACATAAAATTGATGGGCGTTGGGCTCTGCTCCTGCAAGCAATCTAGGAGTGACTTCTAATGCCAACATTTCTGGCGCCGTTGTCGGGGACGAAGTTGAAGATTTTCCCCAGGATTGAACGACATTGAGCCTCTAATTCTGAAGATGCATCAGGTACCAGAGCCTTTGTAGATTTCTATTGTGCACCTGACAACTCCATTGTGACGACTCCACTGTGGTGAAACTACCGCGTTAATTGTGGCTTTCAGAGGTAGACACACGTGGTCCCATCCACAACTGCCTCTGTCTACACCTAAAACCGATCCGGAGGTGGTTCTTAGAAAAGGAAAGGCCTCTGAAGAAGAAGCTTCCAACGCCAAACCACGTAATCTACCATCTCCTTTTGTAGGAACTCCATTTTCTCCTCCTCAGTTTCTTAACAGACCTCTTTCTGAGGTTTCCCGTTTCCTGAATTTCGAAAGTGTTCTTGCCGAGTTTTCCCCTGCTGGTTTGGCATTGGAGGGAGAAACCCTTGTCACTCACCTCTCCTCTGAAGATGTACTTTGGCATAGACCCAGGACCGCTGAAGATTTCCCCACTTCTATCTTTACCACTCCTCCTCTTGCTATTGTTACCACTCATGCACAAAGATGAGCATCTGCTGACTTAATCCCATTATCCTTCTCTTTAAATCCGCGTATGTTTCCCATTCCACTTAGAGACTCATTCCCAGTATCCCCTTTGCGAACTCCTTCTCCTCCAAGTTCTCCTCCACCTAATATTCCTATGGCTGGTGCGAATCCACCTCTAAATAGAATGGATTCCATAATCGCTTCCAAATATGCTCCCTTAATCCTACCCCATCCTATGAATCCTCTCGCTGCTGGAGATTACTTAAAGTATGTGCCCAAGTTCACTGGGGAAGGGGACATAACTGCGGAAGAGCACCTGGATGCTTTCTACATTTATGCAGACAACCTGAACATTGAAAATGAAGATGTCTGGATGAGAGTTTTTGTCCAGAGCCTGGATGGTGAGGTGAGGAAGTGGTTTAGAGGATTGGCCCTCAGATCTATTGCTGGGATCAAAGCTTTGGATAGTGCTTTCCTGAGATAGTGGGAGGATAAGAAGGATTTCATGTACTACATGACAGATTTCGGGTCTTTGAGGAAGATGGATTCCTTTGAGAAAATAAAGAAGGCTCTGACTGAAGCCCCCATGCTTATCAGTCCCGATTACTCAAAGGATTTCCTTATTTTCTTCTTTGCCTCACCTGACACAGTGGCCGTCGTTTTATTACAGACAAACAAGGTTGGGCTAGAGCAGCCTGTTGCCTATTTCAGCTGAGCATTGAGGGATGTCGAAGTCAGGTATGACACTATGGAGAGGCAGGCCTATGCCCTGGTAAAGGCTCTCAAGGAATTTAGAATCTATGTCCTACAGTAAAAAATCATCGCTTATGTCCCCTCAGCTACTGTTAAAGTCATTCTTATTTAGCCTGACATAGACAGGAGGAGTAAGTGGATAGCCAAGATTCTGGAATTTGACCTAGAAATAAAGCCTACCAAATTGATCAAAGGTCAAGGTTTAGCCAAGCTATTGGCTGAAGCCAATTGCCAAGCTTTGGGGGTAAGTTTCATCAACGAATGCTCAGGAATTCAACAGGGTCGGTTGTCTGAAATAGACCCTCAAAGGGAGCTCCCGTTGGCTCGATGTCCCTGGTATAAGGATGTCATATATTTTCTGCAAGAGTTGCAGCCTCCAGACGACCTGTAAAGAAACAAGGAAAAAGCTCTAAAGCTCAAAGCAGTCAGATACTACCTTATCGATCAAGTTCTATATTGGAAAGACCCCCTGGGGTTTCTGTTGACATATGTAGATCTGCAAGAGGATGAAAGAATCATGGTTGAATTTCACAACAACCTATGTGGAGGGCATCATTTCTGGAAAACCACAGCCTACAAAATCCTCAGGGTCGGATACTATTGGCCCACCGTATTCACTGACGTCTGCAGAAGGGCCAGAGCTTCCACCAAATGCCAAAGATTTGTAGGAAAACAACAACTCATGTCTTTGTCGTTAAATCCTGTTGTTGTTTCAGGACCTTTCCAGCAATGGGGCCTAGATTTCATTGGAGAAATTCACCCTGCTTCCAGTGGGCAGCACAAATGGATCCTGACTGCTACCAATTTCTTCACCAAGTGGATTGAAGCTATCCCCACCAGGAGTGCTTCCCACAAAGTAATCATTGGATTCCTAGAGGACCTCATCACAATATTCAGCTGCCCAAGTAAGATTGTCACTGATAACATATACTCCTTTAGGGATGATCCGTTAGCCAAGTTCTGTGAGCAATTCAGGATCAAACTGATAAAATCCACCCCATACTATCCCCAGGGAAATGGTTTAGTAGAATCCTCCAACAAAACCCTGATAAGGATCATCAAAAGACTGTTGGAAGACAACAAGAAGGCCTGGCATTCAAGATTGAAATTTTCTCTATGGGTCGATCGAGTAACCACAAAGAGATCTATAGGCGTATCTCCTTTCCAATTAGTCTATGGAGAAGAGGTTGTTTTTCCTTCTCATTTAGCCATTCCTGTAGCAAAATTCCTCTAGGATCATCAAGAGGAGCCTGATGACATGATCATAAGAATTCATCAGCTAGTGGAAGTCCAGTAGGCCAGGGAGCAGGTAATGGGTAGAATACAGGACCATCAACAAAGGATCAAGAAGGTTTTTGATAAGAAGGCCAAGAAGGAAGAGTTTCGGATAGGAGACCTAGTACTGAAATTGGATGCTCCTAAACAAGATAAAGGCAAGCACATAAAATTTGAAGCCCTGTGGATTGGGACTTTCAAAGTATCCTAAGTATTCTCGAATAACACCTACAAGGTATGGGATTTGAAGGATCAAGAAGTTTTCAATGGCCCTATGAATGGGCATTTTCTAAAAAGATTTTTCTCTTGAGCCACACATGGCTCTTTCGTGGTTGTAAATATTGTTTTTCTTTCCGTCTTTAAGTTTTAAATAAATGACCCCATAGCCCAATAGAAAGGCATTGGAGCTTCAAAATGAGTTCTTAGAGCATCCCAGTGATGACTCTATCCCCCATGGAGCCTAATGTTATTAACATTTCTTGTCCTGGGCACAAGAGCATTTAGGTCTGCAAGTTGCACGAGGAGCGCCCGAGCGCAGCACAAAAAAAATCTCATTTTAGGCATCCCAGCAAGTAAGCGGGTGAGATTATATTGTTGATGGTCTGTATTCATCCATAAGAGCAGATCGAAGGTCGACGGGAAATCACGGTTAGCGGAGTTGCGTTGAGATTAGCGCGATGGATAGCGCCCGTATTGCATGCAGGAAAGGATAGCAGTCGTCCATCCAAAGCACACGTGGCGTGAGATCTAGTCACGTTGGATTTTCGGCATTTGGGAGTTTCAAAGGGTGAGGGTTCTATGTCATTCTACATCTCGAAACCCCGAACCCCGAAGTGTCGAAAGCACCTACAGTCGGGCCAACAGTATCACAGAGTAGTCTCAGCCGTCCATCCAAAGGGGACACCTGGCGTGCAATTAATCTCTTTGCCTTTTCTCCCATCGCGACTTCGAGGCATGAGGAGTGTCTCCTTCATATCCCCAAGGCGCGAAGTGCCCAGAGCGTCCAAGACCCAAGGCCCACAACATCATCGAGAGAGGTCAGGACCGTCAGATATGAGAGGGACGTGTGGCGCCCAATTAATCCATCTCGGCGCTTCTCTCATCGCGACTGTGATATGCAAGGATCAGCTCCTTCCTATTCACGAACGTCGAAAGCACCTTTGAGAAGAAGTACATGGTTACAGCCCATGGTCACTTGGGAAATAAAAAGAGCTGTGCAAGAAGGGCCAAAGGCGTCGAGTTTGGTCACAGAAGGGATCATCGGGATCTCCAAGTGCCATCTAATTCGACATCGATCCTGTTTTTTGCTTGGAATAAATGAAGGTGAGAAGGGGTGGTTGAAATCTCTCCTCATTCATTAAGTGTAGGGTATGGAGGGTCTGGCAAGATGTCTGCCCAAGAGAGTCCTGTGTACCAATTTTTCCAAAGAAGCCATGCTGAGTCCTTGACTAGCCAGAGAGGTTTGCACATGCTAACTCGACACTTAATGGCTCATCTACTCCCCTTGCAGGAGCCATGCGCAGTTAAGGTGGCGTCTGAAAAAGAGTATACGCCCAAATTTGGTTGAGGGGACACCAAGCCTTGGATGAATGAGCACGCCTCTTTTAGGCGAATATTTCTGAGTATATAGACTCAGTCTTTGTATTTTGTAATCATCAATGGTTGAGCAAGTCTCTCGGTTGTAAAACTTTAATAAAGAACTATTATTCTAGTTATGCATGGACTCTTGAGACTTCTTGCCTTATGAATGTCAGTTTCTTTCATGTCTTTGTCTACAATGTGCTAGAACAACTCGGAATTGGAGGATCCAGTCGAGTTGTAACTGTTATAGGATGATGTAGGTTGGATCACTATAATATTTTCATCATTTCTAATCATTCTCTGTGATTTCCTTAGCACTGAACGACTTGGAATTGGAGGATCCAGTCAAGTCCCCCTTTCAGTTTCCCGAAACCCTGAACTAAGAGGATCTTGCATTCAAAGTTTTTCTTCTACAAACTGTTGAAATGCCTATTGCTTGAGGTAGTTTGATCACTCTTCTTACCAAGTCTTCCACCTGTTCATCTTTTAAGCAACTCACTGACTGAAGTTAGATCAAGACCTCCGTTGTTCCTTGCATACCAGACCTAGTCCTTGAGCTAGAGTGATATCTCTCCGAGTCTCTATCCATTTGATCACCCATTAAAAACTATCGTGACATAAAACTGATGGGTGTTGGGCTCTACTCCTGTAAGCAATCCAGGAGTGACTTCTAATGCCAACATCGCGAACATCATAATTAATGAAAAATGGAAGAAGTCATTCCCTGGATGATCAACTTTAGCCTGGACACTATCTGCCATCTTTCCCAGGCTTCAACACAAGAAGAAATATAAGCTTAATGGATTTCTCCCTATGGAATGCATTAATAATATGATGTGTTATGGATGCACCTTGTTGAATCTTCCTTCACACGTGAAGTATTTCCTGATTATCTTCAAAATTTTCTCAAAAGGTTCCAGGAGATACTCGCTTGGAATGTTGGCTCCAACTTTTCATTTTCAATATTCAGGATTGATGAAATTCATATAACATGAAGTGTCTAAAGGAATTCCTTTAAACCATTTTTCTCCCTGCAGAGGGATCTCTCTCGCATATGACATAGTTTCCTTTGTCAATTGGAAAGTGATTCCTCCAATTATTTCACTTACACTAGTAAAATTAAGGGAGAACTATTGAGTTAGTTGTGCATTATATCCTTGAATCCTTTTACAAAAATGAATACATCTGGCTTGTTCAAAATATTCCTTGATCGTCGAGTCTGCATTTATTAACTTTAAATATTGAGGTCCAAACCTCACAACCCTACCACTTCTTGCATTCTTTATTTTTCTTTGGGAAGCTTCCATGGTGTTGGTATATGTTAATTTTAAGCGCGCAACAATACATTGTAATTCCCTCTTTGTGAAACAAATAAGAATGATGAACTTTGCAGAAGGTACAAGAAAAGGTAGAAATAAGAATCTTTGCACGGAAAACAAATCAGTAGAAAAAAAATTAGCGCAATGAGAAATTCGACGCAACAGTAAAGTGTGACAGAAAAATTCGGCGCAACAAAAAAGTTGACGCAACAACGAACAACAATGGGAAACTTGGTGCAACGAAAATATCAATGCATCATTAAGTAGTTCAGAAGGAAGAAGGTTGACTGTGAGAAGAAACAATTCGTTCCAAAACTCTAGTTTGCAACGAGATCCATAAAAACTTTGGAAGAATGGTTGAAAGCAATGGAGGAGAAACAACAAAATAAAAATAGCTGGCTTATGTAACGAGTGACAACAAATAGTTTTTACGCAATGAAAGGCTTTAGAGCTTGCTGAAATAAATATGGATGATGCACAAATTCTGAAAGTGATGGAGAAGCATGAAGGGTGACCAATATTTATGCTTGAACAGATAAGGAATGAAATCATGGAAAAGGATGGTAAATCCATACCCACGAGAAGTTCGAAATCAGGTTAAAGATTTGTGCAGTGAACTCGTGCAGCGGGTACACGTTTGAAGTGTGCAAAGTACAAATGATATGAGTGCTATGATTGTTCACTTTTATGACTTTATGATTAGGTAATGATGCTCATAATATCTTTTGACATGAATTTTATCCTAACCACTTGAATCGACTTTGGTACCTAAATACCCCCTTTTTTGACATGACTCGAGATTTAAGAAGATAAACCATTACAATTCAAACATGAAAAATCCTTACAACCTTCTTCCAACTTTTATCCAAAGTCCTTAGTCAATTTTTCAAACCATCCCTTAGTTTTGTCACTGACCTCATAAACTTTGACACACAAACTGCGACTTATTTAGGAAAACTTTGTTTTTTCAAAAAACTAAGACATGACTCTAAAAAATTGGATGAACATATGACTCTAACTATAAAAAACATGGTGCTAAAAGATAGATCCAATGGGAATGTTATACTCCCAGTGAAGTAGCAAAGGACAATAGACCAAGTTCCTGACCATTGGGGTTTATTTGACTCAAAATTCTAAACTGACAAAATAAACTCACTTACAAAAGTTTATTGACACAGCTTTGACTAAACTCAGCATAAACTTAGGGCCTTCACTTATAGCTTCAATTTTCTACTGATTATGTATTCGAAATGCTTCATCTGAAAATAAAATGGTTATGTACAATGGCATGAAGAGATTGACATATTTTTTTTTTAAACCAAATAATGTTTGAGAAACCTGCCATTTAGAGGTCCCCCGCCAATAAGATCTCCATTAAGCTCTTGCAACAAATATTCATTGTTCCCATGGTACACAACAATCTTAAATGGTCCTAGCCAAAAATAATCAAACCTCCCATGTTTCCCTCTGTCTTCATTCCTTGTGCACCACTTCAGTACCAAATCATTCACCTTGGAATCATATTCCTTAGTGTGTCTATCAAAATCTCTTTTTATTTTATCTTGGTGTAGTTGTGATTTATTCAAGACTTGTTCTCTCATTTGTTGTACATGGATTAATTGGTTTATTCTCCTTAAAGTATCATTGGGTTCAACTTCTTTTTCTTGCATCAGTCTCATTACTAGCAGTCCTAATGAGGTAGGAAAAAATTCCTCTGAACCATATACGATCTAGAAAGGCGATGTGGAAATAGACCTTTTAGTGGTAATTCTATCAGTCCATAGTGCATATATGATATTTTTGTGCCAAGACTTATTGTTTTCCTGCAAAATCTTCTAGATAATCTCGGTCAATATTTTATTAGATGATTCAACCAACCTATAACCATGTGGTTAATAAGCAGTGGAATGACCAAAAGTTATATTATTGTCACTGCAGAATTTCTCCAAATTCTTGGATTTGAATGTCGTTGCATTATCAATGATGATCTTGACTGGACAACCAAATATAGACAAAATATTAATTTCTAAAAATTGAATGATGACAGTATCAGTTGCTTTCCTTTTCGGGACTTCCTCAATCCATTTAGTGAAGTAGTCTATGGCTGTCAAAATCCACCTATGCTGAGAAGAGGATGGTAGATGAAAGGATGGTAGATGAATTTCCTTTATGAAGCCAAGACCCCATTGCATGAATGGTGCTTCAACACATATATGATTTAAAGGTAGAGCCTACAAATTTCTTTTTCCATCGAAGATCTTGAATTCATGGGAGTTGGAAACTTCCTTGTATACATCATAAAAAATATTGGGCCAATAAAACCCTTCCCTTAGTATTTGGTGCACAATAGTCTTCCAATAATGATGTCCCCCACAGTCACCTTTGAGAAACTCTTTGATAACCTTTTTCATTTATTCTTCTAACAAAAAAATTAATAATATCCCACCTGGATCTTTCGAATACAGAGAATGGTCCATAATGCAAAACTTTCTTGCTTTCAACTTCAAAAATCTAGGTTTGGTTTTGCTCAACCCGAGAGGAGCTTGTAAATTTATTAATACATTAATAATATTAGCATACTAAGCAGAATCAAGGAAACTTTGGGATATCTGTGGAAATATTTTTTGTTCTGAATTTTCTCATAAATCAATAATAAAATTGATTCCCAAAACATCACAATTTGACTGTGCCATCAATTTTGCAAGCCATTGACCCTTAATTAACTTTGTAGGTTTTATTCAGAGGTCATATTACAACATTACTTCTATCCCTTTTCCCCTTCTCCCCCCCAGGATCTATCAGGGTCAAAATGTCTTTTAGAGAATTGCTCGATACATAAGCAATAACATGGGAATGCAAGATATAAGTTTTAAATTCTTTAAGAAGTTTCACCAAGGAAAATGCATGGTTTTCCATGATGTCATACCTTAGTGGGGAGTGTCTCAATGACCTACTATACTAATTTATAGGCCTTTCAAAGTTTCGATAATCGTTTTTCAACAAAACACCAGCAATGGTGTGTTCTAAGGAAAAATAAAACAAAATAAAATCTTTTGTAAAATCCAGACTGGCTAAAAATGGAGCTTTGGTTAGCGCCACTTTAATATCTTCAAAAGAATTCCTAGATTCAATATTCCATTTTACTTAATTTTCTTTCCTAATCATATTTATGATATACTTTATGATCTCATCCAAGTTAGGAATAAACCTTCTCAAAAAATTCACTTTTCCTAGGAAAGACTGTAGCTCTTTCTTGCTCCTGGGAGTGTCGATATTTAGAATTGATTCCACTCTGTTGGGGTCTATTTTAACTCCTTCCTTTGAAATGATGTGACCAAGCAATTTTCCTTCTTGTATTCCAAAGTTTGAGTTTTTCGGATTCAATGAGATGCCAAAATTTCTACATTTCTGGAAAACCCTTCTTAGATGTTTGATATGTTTATCATCGAAGTATGAAAATACAATGATATCATCTAAGTAAATAACAATAAATGTATCCTTTTCATCAAAAAAGGCTATTTCCATGGCCCTTTCGAAATTTTCTCCAGCATTCATCAGCCCAAGAGAATTGTTTTCATACATGAAAGTCCCCCAAGGTGTTGTAAAAGATGTTTTTTCTTGGTCATATGGATGTACTATTATATGGTTGTAACCAGAAAATCCATCAAGCATTGATATCTTCTAAGATCCCACCACTTTCTGGAGGATATAATCCATCTTGGGAAATGGATAATTTTCTTTGAGAGACACCCTGTTTAGATTATGAAAATCTTCACATAATCTTATCTGAGTGATTTTCTTCCTGACATGCACTTGGTTAGCCACCCATTTGGAAAATATTAAGGGCATAATAATTTTGGTATCAAACAATTTCTTTACATCCTTTTCAATCAATGGAAACAACAGAGGGTTTATTCTTCTCAACTTATGCTTGAAGGGTTTATGATCATCCTTGATGGGAATTACATGCTGAATTACATTAGTATCATATACCTTCAAATCTTCATAGCTCCATGCAAAGACATCGGGGAAATAATTCATAAGAATGATATACCTCTTTTTAATTTATGGACTGAGCATTTTTTACAGTTTGATGATCTTGGGATCCTCCCGAGTCCCGATTTTGCAATCTTATATATCCTCATCATTTGCAGTGATTTTAGGATTTATGGCTACATCATTATTGTCAAAATGCTTCTCCAATGGGACCAAGCCTTTAGGAATAATGTTATTTTTGACTTGCATTATATCTCTTCCAACAATCTGATTCTGAACAATTTCATCATTGTTGAACGCATCTTTACCTTCATTCTCTTCACAAAAGCACTCACCATCGATATTTAAATTAGCAAATTAATCACTCATCTGAAGGAATATTTCTACATGTTTGTCATCTTCAAGTATTTTCCAATATTTAATATTATTAGGGACTACTGGCCTATGCTTGACCTTGATTTCATACCTTTTATTAGGAAAGATTGGAATTTTTAAAACTAAAGCTGAAGTAGCCAAAGCATTTGCAATTTGAATTTACCCCCTAGGAATCACTGATAAATTGTATTCTGAAAACTCTTCAAGAGGATCAATCAATAAATTCCTATATGATCTCAATATAGGATGTTTGGACTCATATATACCCTTTACCTAGTTGATAACAAGCTGAGAATATCCATGAACAACTATTCTCCTAGCACCCAACTCTTTTAAAGTCTTCAATCCCAAATTCAACGCTTCATATTCGACCATATTATTGGTACATTAAAAAAAAACATTATAAGAACAGAGTTTTGTACATATCTTGGGAATATTAATCCACACACCAACTCCTGCTCCTTCCCCGCTAGCAGCCCCATCAAAGCTCATATTTCACATTTCATCTTCTGCACTATTTTTCTCATTTGTAATCTCCTCCGCTTGTTGATCATTTTTGAATTTAATAGCTATGAAACTTGATGGCTTCCCTTATTCAAATATCAATTCATTATAGAAAATAGAGGAACCAACCTCAGTATCAACAGAGTAAATGGGATGTTTATTTGGTTGAGTTTTTCTACTCACCATGTAATTGAGGAACACTTCTCTAAACAACCTCCTTTCTTGGCCGAAAACAAACATAGTAGCATATGACATATCCATTTTCAAAGTTCCCTTTAACTTTGCATCCCAAGATCTAGATAACAACATGCAAAATTTAGGAGGGATGTCAGCAACCACCACATCCATGATCAGATTTTTTGGGGGAATTTGAGACAATGATACAACTAGGTCTTTGATTAAAACCAAACATTTCACCTTCCTTGAATCAAAAGAGAATAGATCCTTATACTGTCTAGCGTTGATATGTTGTCCATTAATGAAACTATGTCTAACAATGATATCGTTGTCCAAATACATAAAGATCGATCTCGGTCAATTATTACAGATACAACATACAACACAATCGTTGTCATTACATATATCTCTGTCACACATTATATATTAAATCGTTGTCACTTAAATTTTCCATAATTATATCTCTGTCACACATTATATATAAAGTGGATGTCAATAGTTATAACTCTATCACACATTAGATATTAAATCTCTATTACACATTACATATAAATTCGTTGTCACTAAAAGAATCGTTGGCTAACAAAAAAATCGCTATCTACCACAATATGCTATCTAACACAATAACTTTTTTCATAAATAGTCGTTGTCTAACAAGAGGTATCTGTCTAGCGAAGATATCTCCATGAGTTTCCATGCTATCTCAGAAAAACCTGGGACCAGGGAATTAAATCACTATTACTTATTTCTATAGAATTATTGTTTGTTCAACCCATTCTGGAATCGTTATTTATCATTGATTCACTGTCTAACAAATGATATATATATTGTTATCCATATATCGCTATCAGTTAGGTACATGATATTGTTGTATATTAATTCTAGGATATGTTGTCTAATAACTATTGTCTATAAAACGCAGCCATATAAACAAACTCATATAAAAACGAAGTCAAATCAAACATTCTCTATTCAATCAAAAAGGGAATTTAATACCATTCAAAACGTTGTATATAAAGGGATTCACTTCCATTAAAGCACAGGTATCAACAATGAAATTCACGGGTAAATTCGCAGTGATATTCGCAGTCAATATTCACAGTGATATTCGCAGTGATATTGCAATTATGTTGCAGTGATACTGCAGTGTAAATATATCCTTGTGTACTAACATTCGTAGATGAGATATTGTTGTGTGTATGCCACAAAACTGATAGTGTGAATAACCATAAGATATCGCTGTGTAAAAACATTATGATCCATATGATCATTGTCAAAAGATATAAAAAGTTGTTTTATAAATAAAATTAAATTGCATGATATAAGAAATCATGTGATATAAATAAATTGCATGGTGTATGCAAATAAATCGCAGGATATATATAGGTAAATCACATGACATAATTCTTTATGTAGAAAAGATGAAATCACTGTGTAAAAAGGATGAATCGTTGTGTTAAAGAAAAATGGAATCACTATGTTAAATGCATTTAAACAAAGGGGAGATAACAACTCTATCAAACAAGTTCTTTGCTAGGAAAAATCATTGTGTTAAATGCTCATGGTATATCGATTCATTGTATTAACAAGTCTATTGATACATCTAATGATTAAACTATTAATAAATATATTGATACATCTGTTGACATCGTTGAGTAAAATCGTTGGAATAAATTTTCACAAGAATAAATCGCTGGAATAAATTATCACTAGAATAAATTGTTTTGTAAATATCAGTCCAAGTGTCCCAAATTAATATGCGGAGATTCACTAATGTACAGATTCACTGTGTAGAGATTCATGAATGTAAATGGAAAGGAGCCAATTTGATCGGAGATGAAACAATTAAAACACAGAGTTTTAACATTCAGGGATTAAACATTAAACACAAAGTTTAAACACTCATAAGGAGGGTGCAAGATTATAGATTAATCATAAGAGAAAAAAATAGATATTTAAGCATTCAGGCGCAAAGGTTTACCATTCAAGAAAACGCAGAGATGAAAGTTTGGGAAGGATGCTGGGATTATGCATAAAGGAAAAAAGCAGCAATCATATATTAATCATAAGAGAAAAAATTAGAGATAAGTAAGGGATAGATAGTTGGGCGAAGAATTATCCTTCATTTATTATCCATGCACAGGAAAGTAGGGCATTTGAATCTATAAGTCTTTAAACACCAGAGTGATGACCGTCGATTTGTCTCCTAGCCGACTGTTCACGCACTTACTAATAACTTAATGGATAAGGGACAGAAGATAAAAACTCAAATTTTCTTCGTGTTAATAAATAAAACAAACACAACGAAGTCATTGAAATCAAAGGTTGGGTTCTCCATGGGAAATCAATTCAGAATACAACGGGCAAGGGGATTACAAATACCATAGGAAATCATGTGCAAGAAATATCATGGCCATGAAATCTTTAACCAAGTACAGAAAAAACATGCAAAAATTAAATTCATTGCAAGCAACAACTTTAACAGGTGTATCTTAGCCAAATGTGAATGTTCCAAAGTCCATGTCCCGCGCGCGCTTCATCCAGCTCTCTCTTTCCAACCGATGTGACCTCACCGGTACCTCCCAGCCAACGCTAGGGGTACTCTTCTTCCCCCTGATCCCCCCGAGCTGCAAAGGGACCACACACATAATAACAAAGAATGATAGCACCCAACTTGCCTCACAAGGTCGAGATACCACTTGTTACCCGAGATGGGTATCCCAACTCCCACAAGAGAAAGTTCAATCAAGATAAAATTCAGCATCGTAACATTATGCAAAAATATGAGATCCATACTCCTCGTCTTCCATCCTTTTTATAGAGTTTTCAAGTAAATAGCTTCCCAAATTCTCATTAAATTCTTTTTTTAGTTAATTAATTTCGAAAAACCTCCCCCATACACATGTCGCCCGATCCCGTAATTGCACCAGAAAATCAATTTTATTAATTAATTAAATATTGATATTCCGCACATCCACCTAAGAGCATTCCTAAAAATGCTCGTCGGTGTCCCAAAATTCCCTCACAATTCTTAAATGACTTACGCCTTACTTAATTCCTAGTTGAGTTCATAATTATAAAGTTCCAAGGGAAATATTTCTTACTATGTTAGACATTCAACTTTTTCTTTACATTTCCCCTTTTCTTTAAGTTTCCCTTTTTATTTATGTTTCCTATTTCTTTTAAGTTTCCCCCTTTTTCCTATTTAATTAAAAATCAATTTAGCAAGTGTAGATAAAAATAACCATTTACCCTATTTTCTTTTTAACTAAATATTAATTTAGCAAATGTAGATAAAACTAACCATTTACCCTCTTTTCTTTTTAACTAATTATTAATTTAACAAATGTAGATAAAACAACCATTTACCCTCTTTTTAAAATTTTACTCCTTCATTATCAATTTTACTTTAATAATTTAAAGTTTGAAACTCTTTACCCCCTTCTTGTTATATGCCTAATTATTTTTGTTCAGAGATTCTGCTTAGACCTAGGTTTTAAATTCACTAGGTTGGATGACAGTTCCTAAGGGAAACATTAGTCATTAAATTTTACTTATCACATCATTCATTTTAAGGAAGACTAGGTTTATTCACTTACCAGTTAAAATTGCGACGTTCCCTTCAGGATGCTCTACGTGCTCCAAGGGTGCCACTTACCTCCTTATGTTTTCCTTACACATAATGCCCTTCAAGACGCACTACGTGCTCCAAGGACGCCACTCCCCTCTTTTTGGTTTCCTTGCACTACAGGCCCTTCAAGAGACACTACATGCTCCAAGGGTGCCACTCACCTCTTGACTGACTTTGGTAGACATCAAACCCCTGGAGTGAATACTCCGCCAAATGATATTTTGGGAGACTAAGGGCCTCTAAGTAATAAGGCCCCTGCCTTATTGCGTGCCCCTTAGAATCATCATGAGTGACTATCACAGTCTTCCCTTATGACATTGTGGGTCTTCTTGAGCTAGGTAATCTTTAACATATAGTTCGAGCCACGACGAGAGTGCTAGTAGGCTATTGTAGGGATGCTGCCACACCTCTCCCTCAATGTCTTTGGTTGTCCCGCATGACCCCTCTATTCCACATGTGAGTCTAGTCGATAATATATCGTCAGTCTGCATCCATTAACGAATCATGTCAGCAATAATAGTCAATCATCATAACATATAATCATATGTGCATATGTCACATCAACAACATTCAAACCCCAATTTTCCACTCCCTAACAAGATCCAGAGTCCAAGGGGTTTCATCGATGCCTCTGCATCCTCAATGTCTAGAGTCCTGCACACTCAGGAGAACCCAGTCAATAGCACCTGTCTATGTAAACACAACAAAATAACATATGATGAAATCCATCATATCTCATAATCATAATCAAACCGACCAATAGTATAATAACTTGGATCACTTGCAAGAAAGTTTCCTCAAAGATTAAGTTCGTTTAGTGCATGCAAGAGCAGGATGTTACATACACACCCTCTTGGTATAAACTTTGTCCCGAAGCTTCACAGTATATAAGTGTTGAAATAAAGTGTATCACAGTATCATAAGTCTATCTATCAAACAAAAATGGAAACTGCTAATGCATATCATATGCACCCTCCCAGGAGGTTGAGTGTGGACTATAGTTGTCCCACTAGACCTTGACCTGATCTACTATTCGAAGTCATAGCTGTCGAATGCGATGGTCCAGGATGTGGATTGGCTCTTCTGTAAGTGCACCCTCGTCCGATACCTGAAAGGAACTCATGTCAATAACATGTGTAAGATCACTAACATAATTTTTCAAAACAGAGACATGAAAGACATCATGCATACGCCTCAAGGATTAGGCAATGTTAGTCAATAGGCCACGGGCCCCTTCCTTTCCACAATCTCAAAACATCCCACAAACCTAGGAGAGAGTTTAGTGCCCTTTACAAACTTGATCGAACTCTTATGCGGTCTCACCCACAAGAAGACTTGATCGCCAACTTCATACTACAATCGACACAACATGCATCAACATAAATCTTCTGTCGATCCTTCACTTCCTTGGTCCTTTGTCTTATTGTTTTCATTTGATATTCCATTTCTATGCTCGCTTCTAGTCCCACCAGGAACCTATCCTCAAGCCGATCCCAACTCAAAGGCATCCAACATGGTCTCCCATAAAGAAATTCGAAAGGCGCCACATTAATGGTGCTTTGATAACTGTTGTTGTATAAAAACTCCGCCAGTGGAAAGAAATATTCCCAATTCATTTTTTGGTCCATAACGTGCATACGCAACATATCCTACAAGATTTTTTTTGTTTGTTTGGTCTTCCCATCAGTCTCTGGGTGATATGCGGTACTAAAGTTAAGTTGGGTTCCCGAGGCCTCTTGGAAAATAGTCCAAATATGTCTAGTAAACATTGATCCTTGATCGGATATAATCCTCTTAGGCACGCCATGCAACCTCACAATCTCACTGATGAAAACTCTACCTACGTCAGGTGTTTGATACGTCATATGCACAAGAATAAAATGAGCACTTTTCATCATAGTGTCAACTACCACAAAAATCGAGTCATGTCTCCTTACCGTCAGTGGAAATCCCACAAATAAATCCATCAACATGACCTCCCATTTCGATTCTGGAATAACGTGTGGATGTAGTAATCCTGCCAGATGTTTGTGTCCAGCCTTCACCTGCTGACATTCTAGACATATTTCCATGTAGTTGACTATGTCTGCCTTCATTCCTTTCTAGAAGAATAAGGGTTTAAGGTCTGCCCTCATATTTGAAGCTCTCGGATGAGCCATGTACACTTCTCTGTGATTCTCATTTAGGATCAAACTCCTAAACTCATCATTGGGTGGTACGTAAATTCAACTTTTAAATCTCAATAATCCATCATTGTCAATAGTAAATCCTTCAAATTTGGGTACCATCATTGTGTTTTGTCTGATAAAATCCCTGACCTCTTTACCCATCATCGTCGCACGGTAAAGCTAGAATATTTTCACGTAGATTCGTCTGAAGAGGAATCACCGAAAATATGCGTGGTCTCTGACTCAACACGTCAACTACTTTGTTCATTGTACCCTTTATGTAAGTAATCTCAAAATTGTACTCGCTAAGCAATTCTGACCAACGTCGTTTTCGCGCGTTCAAGTCGCTTTGTGTAAAGATGTGTTGTAGTCCACAGTGGTCTGTTTTTAGTTCAAATTTTCATCCAATAAGGTAGTGTCTCCAAAATATCAGGCATAAAAAATGGCGAACAACTCCAAATCATGCATTGCATAGTTCTCCTCGTGCCTTCTCAACCTTCTGGAGTTGTAAGTGATCTCTCGATTATATTGCATCAAAATTATGCCTAAGCCTTCCTTGGATGTGTCAATGCATACCAAGAATCCTGCATCTAAGTTAGGGACCTTTAGTGTCGGTGTTATCGTCAACATCTCCTTGAGCCTCCGAAATGCCTCCTCGCATTTTTCGGTCCAAAAAAAATTCTTGTTCTTCTTCGGTAATTCCGTAATCGGATTTTCTATCTTCGAAAAACCCTCGAAGAATCGTCGATAGTATCCCACTAAACCCATAAAGCTATGCACTTAAAGGAAATTCGTCGGCACAGGACATTCCATAATACCCTCTACCATTCCTAGATCCACGAAGATACCTTCACTGGAGATGACATGCCCTAACTAATGAATATTCGATTGATAAATCAAGAATTTGGAAAACTTCCCATACGATTTGTTCTCTCATAGACACTGTAGTACCAAGAACAAGTTATTGTCGTGCTCCTCCAACATCCAAGAGTGAAACAAAATATCATCAATGAATACTTGGACAAACTTGTACAGGTATTCACAAAACACCCCATTCATCAAACTCATAAATACCCCAGGGGTGTTTGTCAGTCCAAAAGGTAAAACAATAAACTCATAATGTACAAACCTATTCTCAAAGGAAGTCTTAGAGAAGCCATCCACCTTGATCCATAACTGGTGATACCCTGATTTCAAGTCAATTTTTGAAAACATCATTGTGCCTCTCATCTGATCAAACATATAATCAATCCCTGGAAACTGATATTGATTCTTGATCATTGTCTTGTTCAATTGAAAATAGTCAATGTAGAGTCTCCACGACCCATCCTTCTTCCATATGAAGATAACAAGCGCACCCCATGGTGACACATTTGGATGTATAAGTTGTAGGTACATAAACTCCTTCAGTTACATTTTCAACTCCTGTGGTCCTCGGTAACGAGTTCGTTGTTGAGGCACTGATCGTCGAGGTGTAGTGAAAGTGGATCCACTCTGGAAGCCACAATATCCTAGTGAATGTCTAGCTGGTGTCTGATGTTGTTACACAACAAATGAAACACGTCCTACTGGTCTCTCTAGAGTCCAGCTTTGACCCCTGTTGATAAGCTCCTCCTCTGCTATGAGGGCCTTATTGACAACATCATGCAAGGTTTGAGGCATTAGAATCATAACCTTTGCAGGAATGATGATATTAAGGCCAACATGAACTTGTTGACCTTAAGTTTCTCGGTATTTAGGTGCAAAGCATACTGAAGGAGCTCCATAAAATGAGCCTCGTACTCGGGCACCGTATGACTGCCTTATCGCAAGGCATTGAACTCGTTGAGATGATGCCCAATGAATTCCTTTGATAGATACCTCTCTCGGAACCATTCCTCAAAAAGTTCCCATGACACGTCTTCTACGACCATGTTCAATTGTGTCAGGAGTTTCTTCCACTATAGAAGATCTCTCCCCTTCAGTTGAAATACTGCCATGCACACCTTCATGTTGGAGTTTTAGTCGCAAAGTGCAAATCACATCGCCATATTCTCCAACCATTCCTTGGTTCCTGCATCATCCGAGGAACCAAATAACTCGGGATATTTGACCTTCTTGAGTTTGCGATGAAAGCTACCAGTACCGACCGGAGTGTGCAGTGGAACCTGAGGGGGTATTGGTGCCTTGGGACCACCTCTATCCAAATGGATGATCAGTGCCTCATACATGCACATAAAAGACCTCATCATCCTGACCACATCACCCACAACTATTTGTTCCTACCCAACAACTTGTTCATCTCCCTGGGGGCTAGACTCTGAGGGTGCAAGCACTTATGGAGGTGTCTCACCTCCTTCCACGACACCACGCTTCAAACCTCTGTGGAATCCTCTAATCAAGATCATCGCATGGCCACATAACTTTTTTAAGTAGCGCTAAGTTAATACTCAAGGGTTCACTGCAGTGGAAAACATGGTGATCCACAGTCACAGGGTTGAACTCGCTCTGATACCATATTTAATGACCCCTGTCATTATTGTTGGGTATGTGTTATATTCTTTGCATGTGTGTGTGTGTGGGTGCGTCAGATACGACAACTGCGTCTGAAGATCCCTTCACCTAGAGCTTTGTCGTGTGCGCCAGGTGCTTTCCTAGGGGGGTCCCAGGGGGGGGGAAGGTATGCCCCTCCCTGGTTACATGCAACGTTTAGCATCGGGCGGTAGCCCGGGGCCGACGGGGTTCGGGACAGTGCCCTGGAATGTTTTTGGGCGGTTTTTGCTATTTTTAGCGGATTTTTCTATTTTTAGCTGATTTGTAAATTAATCTCGGATTAAGGGATTAGGGTTTTTCTATCTACGAAATACCTAAAAACATTGTATATATTGTATTGTGAATGGTGAAATTTGATATAATGAAAATAAGAAAGGTTTTCCCGGTTGAGGGTTTCCGGTAAAAACCTCTGTGTACTCTGTGTATGAGCCATTGATTAATTTATGTATTGATTAAGAATCTATATGCATTGCTTTACTTCACAGGTTTAAAACTTACAATTACAACCACATGTAACGCAAGCAAGTGCATTTTTTTTTGTTTTAAGCAGGAAGGAAATCAATGATAACAATTAATAAACACAACTTGACAACGAACACAACTTACGCATTCAGGAAATAGACAACAACAACACAACATACTATCACATCATGCAACTGAATGAAACATGTGATAATCAAAGGAGAGATAAAAATATCCACCTGCCCGAGACAAGAAAGACAATGCCTACAAGATAAAGGACAACATCAACAACCCGACTTATCGGCTTTGACAACTAGTAACAAGCAACTGCTACGATGCGCAAAACCAAATGCATTAAGGCGCTATAGAACCAAGTACCAACATCAATTACAATGAACAAAATTCCCACATCGGGAAGCAAAATACTTCGACCAAGATATCATTCGCATATAACCATCAGGGCACGCAATGATCCCCTCATCAGGAATCATGTCGTCACAAGTATTCGGTGAGACAATAACCAAGGCGCAACATAACATATCTATACTATAATCGAAGGATAAATCCAATGCACTAGGATACTAAATTAACTATCAAAATACATGAAGACTAAACCCAAGCACCCAGTTGACAAGTGAACATGACGCAAAGGAAATATGACTACTATAACAATCATACATCACATTAAATTCCTAAATCCACATAAGTCATATGTTCTTTAAACTGATCCTTCTTGACCATTTATGGGATAAATATTTTTTTTTTTTCTGCAATGAAAGAGAGAATTAGTATATGCACTTAACATAATCAATACTAATACTAGTGTAATGAGGAATGTAATGAGGAATGTAATGATGAATTACGCCATGTTCACATAGTAAGAAGTATATTCTCTAATATGTACTTGTTATTCCACGGTGACATCGTGGCTACCTCAATCTGTAAAAATAATTATAATCAAACAATTAGTTCACGATAACTAATTATGTTAAAAATACATATTATTCATGGTAACTAATGGTAATAAAAATACAATTAGTTCATGGTAACTGCATCAATCTATACAGGTTAAATAATTAAAATCAAAACAACTAGTTCATGGTAACTACATCAATCTGTACATGTTAAAATAATTATAATCAACAACTAGTTCATGGTAACTAACTAATGGCAACAATTATTTTTTGTCTAGTAATTATATGTTGCTAACTATATATTGTCTAGCATTGATATGTTGTCTATTAATGAAACGATGTCTAACAATGATATCACTGCCCAAATACGTACAGATCGTTGTCAGTCAATCATTACAAATACAACATACAACGCAATCGTGGTCATTACATATATCTTTGTCACACATTATATATTAAATCGTTGTCACTTAAATTTGCTATAATTATATCTCTTTCACACATTATATATAAAGTCGCTATCAATAATTATAAATTTGTCACACATTAGATATTAAATCTCTGTTACACATTACATATAAATTCATTGTCACTAAAACAATCACTGGCTAACAACAAAATCGTCATCTGCCACAATATGCTATCTAACACAGTAACGTTTTCCATATATAGTCGTTGTCTAACAAGAGGTATCCATTTAGCGAAGATATCGTCGGGAGTTTCCATTTTATCTCAAAAAAATGAGGGAATTAAATCACTATTACTTATTTCTATTAAATTATTGTTGTCCAGCCCATTCTGGAATCACTATTTATCATTGATTCACTATCTAACAAATGATATATATATCATTATCCATATATCGCTATCTGTTAGGTACATGATATTATTGTATATTAATTCTAGGATATGTTATCTAATATTTATTGTCTATAAAACGCAACCATATAAACAAACTCATATAAAAACATAGTGATATAAAACACTGTCTATTCAATCAAAAAGGGGATTCACTACCATTCAAAACATTGTCCATAAAGGGATTCACTACCATTAAAATGCAGGTATCAACAATGAAATTCATGGGTAAATTCGCAGTCAATAATTGCAGTGATATCGCAGTGATATGGGTAAATTTGCAGTGATATTCATAGTGATATTGCAGTGATGTTGCAATGATATTGCAGTGTAAATATATCGTTGTGTACTAACATTTGTAGATGAGATATCGTTGTGTATATGCCACAAAATTCATAGTGTGAATAACCATAAGATATCGTTGTGTAAAAACATTATGATCCATATTATCGTTGTCAAAATATATACAAGGTTGATGTCTAAATACAATTGAATCGCATGATATAAGAAATTGTATGATGTAAATAAATTGCATGGTGTATGCAAATAAATCACACGATATATATAGGTAAATCACATGATATAATTCGATGTGCAGAAAAGATGAAATCGTTGTGTAAAAAGGATTAATCCTTGTGTTAAAGAAAAATGGAATTGCTATGTTAAATGAATTTAAAAAAATGAGAGATAACAACTCTTTCAAATGAGTTCTGTGCCAGGAAAAATCTTTGTGTTAAATCCTCGTGGTATATAGATTCACTATATTAGCAAGTATATTGATACATCTAACGATTAAACTATTGATAAATATATTGATACATCTGTTGACATTGCTCGGTAAAATCGTTGAAATAAATTATCATTGGAATAAATTGTTGTGTAAATATCATTCCAGGTGTCACAAATTAATATGTAGAGATTCACAAATGTACATATTCACTGTGTAGAGATTCACGAATGTAAATGGAAAGGAGCCAAGGTGATTAGAGATGAAAAAATCAAAATGTATATTTTTAACATTCAGGGATTAAACATTCAACGCAGAGTTTAAACACTCATAAGGAGGGTGCAATATTAGAGATTAATCATAAGAGAAAAATGTAGAGATTTAAGCATTGAGGCACAAAGGTTTACCATTCAAGAAAACACAGAGATAAATTATGGGAAGGACGCTCGGATTATGCATAAATAAAAAACACAGCGATCAGAGATTGATCATAAGATAACAACTTATAGATAAGTAAGGGATAAATAGTTGGGCAAAGAATTATCCTTCATTTATTATCCATGCACACGAAATAAGGGCATTTGAATATATAAGTGTTTAAACACCGGAGTGACGACCGTTGATTCGGCTCTTGGCCGACTTCTTAGGCACGGACTAATAACTTAAGGGATAAGGGACAAAAGATAAAAACTTAATTTTTCTTCATGTTAATGAATAAAACAAACGTAGATAATTTATTGCAATTAGAGGTTCGGTTCACCATGGGAAATCAATTTAGAATACAACGAGCAAGGGGATTACAAATAACGTAGGAAATCATGTGCAAGAAAGATCATGGCCATCAAATCTTCAACCAAGTACAAAAAAAAAATGTAAAAATTAAATTTATTTCAAGTAGCAACTTTAACAGGTGTACATTAGCCAAATGAAAATGATCTCAAGTCATTGTCCCGCGCGTTCTCCATTTATCTCCCGCTTTCCAACCAATGTGACCACACTAGTACCTCTCAGCCAACGCTAGGGGTAATCTTCTTCCCCCTGATCCCTGAGAGCTGCAAAGGGGCCATGCACACAATACTATATAATTCTAGCACCCACCTTGCCTTGCAAGGTCGAGCTACCACTTGTTACCCAAGATGGGTATCCCAACTCCCATAATAGAAAGTTCAGTGAAGATAAAATTCAACAGCGTAACATTACACAAAAATATGACATCCATACTCCTCCTCCTCCATCCTTTTTATAGAGTTTTCAAGTAAATAGTTTCACAAATTCTCATTAAATTCCATTCTCAGTTAATTAATTAATAAAAACCTCCCCCATACACATGTTGCCTGATCCCGTAGTTGCACCAGAAAATCAATTTTATTAATTAATTAAATATTCCTATTTCCCTCATCCACCTAAAAGAATTCCTAAAAAAGATCCTCGGTGTCCCAAAATTCCCTTACAATTATTAAACGACTTACGCCTTACTTAATTCCTAGTTGAGATGATAATTAGAAAGTTCCAAGGGCAAGATTCCTGACTAAGTTAGACATCGAAATTTTTCTTTACGTTTCCCCTTTCTTTACGTTTACCTTTTTCTTTATGTTTCCTATTTATTTTAAGTTTCCCCCTTTTCCTATTTAACTAAAAATCAATTTAGCAAGTGTAGATAAAAATAACCATTTACCCTCTTTTCTTTTTAACTAAATATTAATTTAGCAAATGTAGATAAAACTAACCATTTACCCTCTTTTCTTTTTAACTAATTATTAATTTAGCAAATGTAGATAAAACAACCATTTACCCTCATTTGAAAATTTTACTCCTTCATTATCATTTTTACTTTAATAATTTAAAGTTCGAAACTATTTACCCCCTTCTTGTTATATGCCTAATTTTTTTTGTTCAGATGTTTTGCGTACACCTAGGTTTTAAATTCACTAGGTTGGGCGACAGTTTTTAAGGTAAAAATTATTCATTAAACTTTACTTATCACATCATTCATTTTAGGGCCGAATAGGTTTATTCACTTACCAGTTAAAATCACAATGTTCCCTTCAGAACGCACTACGTGCTCCAAGGGTGTCACTCGCCTCCTTTCGTTTTCCTTGTGTGATGTGCCCTTCAAGACTCACTATGTCCTCCAAAGGTGCCACTTGCCTCTTTCTGGTTTCCTTGAGCGACGTTCCCTTCAAGACGCACTACGTTCTCCAAGGGTGTCACTAACCTCTTGAATGACTTTGGTAGATGTCAAACCCCTGGAGTCAGTACTCCACCAGGTGATCTTGTGGGAGACTAAGGACCTCTAAGGAATACAACCCATTCCTTATTGCGTGCCCCTTATAAACATTGTGAACGATTGTCACCGACTTCCCTCATGAAATCATGGGTCTTCTCTAACTAGGTAATCGTCAACCTACAGTTCAATCCACAACGGGAGTGCTAGTAGGCTCTGGCATAGATGTTGCCACACCTCTCCCTCAATGTCTCTAGTTGTCCTACGTGACCCCTCTACTCCACATGCGAGTCTGGTCGGTAAGCTATCGTCAGCCTGCATCCATCAACGAATCATTTTAGCAATAATATTAAATCATCATAACATCTATTCATATGTACATATGTCACATCAACAACATTCAAACCCCAATTGTCCACTCCTTGACTCGATCCAAAGTCCAAGGGGTTTCATCGATGCCTCTACATCCTCAATATCGAGAGTCCTGCACACTCAAGAGAACCCAATCAATAACAATTGTCTATGTAAATACAACAAAATAGAATATCATCAAATCCATCATATCTCATAATCATAATCAAAACGACCAATAGTATAATAACCTGGATCACTTGCAAGTAAGTGTCCTCAAATAATAAGTTCGCTCAGTGCACACAAGAGAGGGATTTACATCAGACTTGGTGTTTGTGCAAGCTCATGTGTAGGAAAACACAGAGCGAGGTGATAAAGAGTGATTAAGACCAAAGATTCAAGTCGTGGTCACGTGCGACATGGGTTGAAGGAAGCTCCTGCGTAGAATTGAATTATGTATTAGCTAAAGGATAAAATGGAAATGTTATATGGTGGAGAATGATAATATGTTCTTCATGAATTGAGAATAAAAAAAGACATATAACATTGTTTGGAAGATTTTGCTTATAATATGCGCAATTCTAACAAAATGGTCACTTGCACATTTTGCATAATTAGGAGGCGTAAACATATGAGTTCATTATAAGAATCAATATTTGAGAAATGGAAGAAGTTGAGGGAGCCTCCATCCATGATAAAGAGGTCGAAGGATAGAATATTAGAGTTGGTAATGCAGAGACAAAATCCAATGGACACAAGGGAAGAGGAGAGAAAGAAACATTGATAGAAACTATAAGAAGCCCGAAAATAGTATTTCTTTGAGTTCACTTGAATAGTTATATATCTGAAAGTATTTTTGCATTCGAGAAAGTCAAGATTTTGCCTCTTCTCCATTCTCAATTTCACCATTAAAAGTTGGAGGTTTTGTCTTTTTAAATTTTCCCATTATTTCCTCATGATGCTTATGTTTATTTTTTGTTCTTTATTCTAGTTTGGCATTGTCCTCGCTTGAAGTTTCAGTTTCATTAAAATATATTCCGTCGTAGATTCAATGTGTTCAAATTTCCTAGACTTCTTCTTGTGCATAATAGTTTTATAACTAATGGAAAATTTACCTTTATTCTTGTTAGAATTTTGATTAAACAATTTTTCTAACAATATTGTGTTAAGATTTTCTTGTGTATTTATGATTTGTTCATTATCTGCCTTAATATTTATTCTCTAAGACCTTGTACAGTCTGAATTAATTAAGATTGTCGATTATCACTTCTTTAATTGAGATTAAACCATATATTTCCTTCAATAATGTTCCCTTGTTCAGGATTTTCTTGTTCATTTTGATGTGACCCTTCTTCAGGTAGAATAGGTACGTATTCCATCCTTCCTGCAAATCAAAATCTTATTCCTAGTGGTAAGAGGAAGTATAACAATAGTAAATTAGTCTTCGCAGTCAAGCTCATAAGGCCAAGTGTGGTTCCTAAATCTCTGATACCATTATGTCACATACCAAAAAAGATAAAAATGTATACATTAATTTAGTATTTCCAACTAATAATATGTAAGAATCCCTATTTGGGTCACACAATTTATAAAGATACTGAATTATTTGAATGCAAGATTTTTTCAATTTAACTTATTATTGTCTTTGTTGGTCCTCGGTTACCATTCTAACGTAGTAATTCTTAATTTTCATATTGTAGGTCATATGATACTACAATTCCTATAATTACCTATTGAACAACCTATCATTTGTATCTCATAAAGGAGGAGTTGGTTTAGGCCCTTGTTATAATCCTTGTGTAATTTCTACTCAACCTTAAGTCTAAATATGGGGGACTTCTATTTTGATCATGGTAGTAATGAAGGTTGATATAAAAACTTGGAATACTTTTATGGAAATTACTAAAGGTATTCACTGTACCCCTTATCCCCAACATGGTAAGGGGGGTTCATTCTAATCTTTTTAACATAGTATAGTTAAAGTGGAAATCGTGAGGTTTAATGGACAAACCGCATTTCATGTCGACATAGTCTGAGGTTTATGAAACTTTAAAACTTGTATTACAAGGTGGATGGAGGTTCTTAATGTCACTCTTATCGTGTCCCATATCTCATTACTATGCATATCCGAAGCATTTCGTGGCATCCCAAATGGGTGCCAAGTGTTATAATATTGGAATGGGAGATAACAAGTGATGTTTCGACCATCCTTCTTCGGTTTCAATCACTTGCATTCAATTTTTGGAAATATTTCTACGAGTGATTAGGATTCGTAGCTAGGGTTTTAGTTCTTTGTTCAAGCTTCCTCTAAAATATACTAGTGAAGCTATTAATCCATCGCCATTGTTTAGAATTTAGTTTTGGTCATTTTATAAGAGTTTAAGAATATCCAGGTAAGGATTCAATGCCTTTTCCTCAAACTAATTCTTGTACAAGTTGGAGATTTGCATATTTGCAGATTCTAGGTAGTTATGTGTTTTTTTAGTCATATGCGCATTTACTGAGTTCTTGATTCATGTTTATGGCTTGAATTTTCCTTCTCAGGAGAATACCATTCACTATATAAATTTTGCATTATCATGTAGAGGCACAATTATTTTAAACTAAATGTTATTGTATTTATTAATATCGTTCACAGTTTATGATTTGTTTAATCCTCTAGTGGCTTAACTTTTGCACTGAACGTAGTTACCTCTGTTGATATTATCCTTGGTTTATTTTTCAATTGAGAGTGTAGTGGCCATCTCTGTTACACCATATGATGTTTGTCTCTATTGAAATTATTATTTGTTTCCATTTTTCTTGAGCACTTTTTACAGAAAGAACCTGTAAGGATTATAGTTATCATACATTCTTGTTATTCATTGTAACTCTATTAATAACATTCTCTATTTTCATATTTTAGTATACTTGTCATGTAGGAATACTCTAGACTTATGATGGGGCCCTTTTCTATGAACAAGAGTAGCCATCAGAAGGAGAAGATGTGAATTCTAGTTGATCTTTTCATTTTATTGTGAGAGTTTGTTTTAGGGTTGATATATTTAGGTAAAAAATTCATACCCTCCATTCATTACTATCTCGTAAGATTTATCTCGGTTTACTTTAGTAAAACCTTGTTTGTTACTGCAGAGATATTTTGCCATGTCGTCAGGGTTTTTATCTCAAGTTACCCTCTTTTGAATACTCATAAGTGCCACTTTCATTGATTGTTTCCCTTTTTGAACAAACAAAAATCTTTATTTGATACTACTTGTTGGCAGCCCGACAATATTTTTAATTCTTAAAGCAACAAATCATAAATTTTATAGCTGCCTCCGGTTAAACATATGAACATTTCTACTTGAAAGATGATGTAACATCCCGCTCTGGCGCACTGAGACCACTTATTATTTGAGGACACTTGCTCACAAGTGATCTGGACCCTTTTTGACATTAGACCTATTATATTTGATTATGATGTGATTG
>JZKD02S2273523.1:15678-26074 GCA_000966675.3 Picea glauca
TCTCTAGTTCCAAAGACTACAAGCCTCCTCCCAAGGCTGACCTGCATCCAAGACTAGGAAAAAAAGGAGTACAAGCATGCTATTTATATTCATAAATTAGGGTTAGATATCAAATGCTATGTATAAATCAAAGAAAATACACAAAACATCACCATTTGGGACAGGGAAAATAGATTATTTTATTCATCAAACAAAGACTGAAAATTACAATCCATATCAGCCATTGTTCCATGAACCTAGTCTGGGCTCCTCTTTACAATGATCCAAGTGCACCTTTAATAGGCCTCTTCTTTCAATCTTTTGAGCACCTCAAGGGAAGGGAATGGATTGAATGGAAGAAGAAAGGGTTGAAGAGGGAATGTTGAGGCAGTGACTCACAAAAGATAGAAAATGCTTGGGCAAGGAAGGGAAGTGAAATTGGGTAGAGTTTCACTGTTCTTATGCTTCTTTTTGAAATGAGACCCCAACACCTCCTTTTATATGACAAAATTATGGTTATTGGTTGGGGGATGGGCTATAATAGGTTAATTGGTTGGGAAACCTCCAATAGCCCGTAAATTCCACCAAATTCCTTACAACTTTTTAATTTTTGCAAATTTTGGAGGTATACGCGAGTTGTAGTGCAACAGCTTGAGTATGTACACAGGTTGTAGTGAAACAACTAGAGTATGTACGCGGGAAGTAGTGCACCAGTCTAAGTATGTACGCGAGTAGTAGTGAAGCAACCTTGGTATGTATGCGGGTTGTAGTGAAGCAGCCTGAGTATGTACACGTGCTTTAGTGAAGAAACATGTGTATGTATGTGGGAAGTAGTGCATTAACCTAAGTATGTATGTGGGCAGTATTGCATCAGGGCGCGTACATGCTCCAAAACATGGTTTCTTAAATGAAGTTCCTCGGTAGTGGTTTGGAAAATTATGCAAGTAGGAAGGCCAATGCCATGTATGCGTGAATAGGTCATTTTAGGGCTATAACACATGGATTTATTACTAACAATGGGTGTCCTTTGTTCAAACCTTCCATGGTAGTTTCCATGTTTTCCAACATGGATTTCTTAGATCTCATGTTCTCCAACATGTATTTCATCAACCTAAGTATGTATGTGGGTAGTATTGCATCAGGGCGCGTACATGCTCCAAAACATGGTTTCTTAAATGAAGTTCCTCAGTAGTGGTTTGGAAAATTATGCAAGTAGGAAGGCCAATGCCATGTATGCATGACTAGGTCATTTTAGGGCTATAACACATGGATTTATTACTAACAATGGGTGTCCTCTGTTCAAACCTTCCATGGTAGTTTCCATGTTTTCCAACATGGATTGCTTACATCTCATGTTCTCCAACATGTATTTCATCAACCTAAGTATGTATGTGGGCAGTGTTGCATCAGGGCACGTACATGCTCCAAAACAAAGACTGAAAATTACAATCCATGTCATCCATTGTTCCACAAACCTAGTATGGGCTCCTCTTTACAATGATCCAAGTGCACCTTCAATAGGCCTCTTCTTTCAATCTTCTGATCACCTCGAGGGAAGGGAATGGATTGAATGGAAGAAGAAGGGGCTGAAGAGGGAATGTTGAGGCAGTGACTCACAAAAGGTAGAAAATGCTTGGGCAAGGAAGGGAAGTGAAATTGGGTAGAGTTTCATTGTTCTTATGCTTCTTTTTGAAATGAGACCCCAACACCTCCTTTTATATGAAAAAATTATGGTTATTCAGTTGGGGGATGGGCTACAACAGGTTAATTGGTTGGGAAGTCTCCAATAGCCAGTAAATTCCACCAAATTCCTTACAACTTTTTAATTTTTGCAAATTTTGGAGGTATACGCGAGTTGTAGTGCAGCAGCTTGAGTATGTACACGGGTTGTAGTGAAACAACTAGAGTATGTATGCAGGAAGTAGTGCACTAGTCTGAGTATGTACGAGGGTAGTAGTGAAGCAACCTGGGTATGTATGCAGGTTGTAGTGAAGCAGCGTGAGTATGTAAGTGGGCTTTAGTGAAGCAACATGTGTATGTACGTGGGAAGTAGTGCATCAACCTAAGTATGTATGTGGGCAGTATTGCATTAGGGCGTGTACATGCTCCAAAACATGGTTTCTTAAATGAAGTTCCTCAGTAGTGGTTTGGAAAATTATGCAAGTAGGAAGGCCAATGCCATGTATGCATGGGTAGGTCATTTTAGGGCTATAACACATGGATTTATTACTAACAATGGGTGTCCTTTGTTCAAACCTTCCATGGTAGTTTCCATGTTTTCCAACATGGATTGCTTAGATCTCATGTTCTCCAACATGTATTTCTTACTAATAATGGTTGCAAATGGCCACCTTCATTTAAACCTTCTATGGTAGTTTCCATGTCCTTCGTTCAAACCTTCCATGGTAGTTTCCATTCTCTCCAACATGGCTTGCTTACTAACAATGGAAATATTTCGTTCAAACTATCCAAACCTTCCATGGTAGTTGTCATGTTCTCCAACATGGATTGCTTACTAACAATGTATATCCTTCATTCAAACTATTCAAACCTTCCATGGTAGTTGCCATGTTGGAAAACATAGCTTGATTACTAACAATGGTTGCAAATGGCCACCTTCATTCAAACCTCCCATAGATTACTACCATGGAACTATAAATCCCTTAAGATTATAAGTGTTCTAATACCAACTGAAAGAAGTGAAATCAAATGTAAATGGCTATTCTTCATACAATAAATGTTCTTAACAATGACTCTCATTCAAAAATAATAAACAACTAATAATGGTTGAAAATGATCACCTTAATTAAAACATTCCATGGATTACTACCATGGAGCTACTAAGCACTTAAGACTATAAATTATCTAATACCCATTGAAAGAAGTGTTAAATGTAAAACTGACAATTAAACTCACACATGGAAATTAAACAAAAGAAATGATGAAAAATGCAATACTAGATAATCAATATTATTTATAGCATTGATGTGTGTATAGCATAAACTTTAACCCGAATGATGACACCTTGTCATGTAATTAGTGCAATTGATACTCCTAACACACATATAACACATTTAGCATCAATATTATATCCTATATTTTAAGAATATAAAGGTAATCAAGATTGATACTCCTAACACACATATAACACACTTCACATAAATATTATATCCTATATTTTAAGAATATAAAGGTAATCAAGACTTATTGATGGATAAAAACAAACAAAAGGCTAACATGTTTTCCCTACAAATGTCTTTTCTTATCCAATGTTGTCCATGCCCTAAAAGTGATCTTGAATTTTATTCATTTGGAGCTAGTGCCTCCTCGTTATTGGTCCCTATCGAAGGTGTAGAGGGACTATAGTGATCGATAATTCATTGACTTCATATTAGTTTTTACTTTGGCTAAAAATATTTGCATAATATTTATTGTTGGAACTAGAGAACTAAAAACATTGATTTGTATATAATAAAAAATACCATATATGTCATGATTTGATTGGATAACAGATTGGAGGTCGTATTGCTAGCTTCACTATTCCCAATGTTTTATATGTTAGCATATCCAAAGTTTTTGATCATCTATGGTCTTTCTCAATTTTTACTATTTTTATTAAAATGTTAAAATATCCAAAGTTTTGAGCATCGAGAGTCATATTTTTATTAGTTGACTTCATATTAGTTTGTCCTTTGACTAAATGTTTTTTTTCATAGTTTCTATTGTTAGAAGTATTGTTATTATTATTACTATTTTTTTATTATTATTATTATTTTATATTATTATAAAATAGTATAATTACTATTTTGCGTGCGTAAACAAACCTGTCACACTGCATTCTTTCTTAAATGTTTACACAATGCGAGGCCCTTCAGCGGTCCTGACAGACTTAAATGTTTACCTAATAGACCTCACAACCTTAAATGTTTACTTAACAGGCTTGTTACAATACATTTTCCTCCGTTTTTTTATGCAACGTTGTCTGCAGTCAATATGGGAAATATTGTTCTTCAACGGCATTACCGGTTCACTGGTTGATGCTTGCTCGTTGCTTGTTCACTGGTTTCTTGTTTGCATGTTTCTCTTGTTGCAGTTTGCATGCTTGGGATTCTGCAACCACGATTGGAACTGCGATTCTGTCGTTCCCCATTGATGGGTGGGATTCGGTGCCATGTTTACCTTCCTTTTTATTGTTTTTTGTTTTCTATTTCCAGTTTGCAAGTGAAAATTTTCAATACTGGAGATGCTTAAGTCAAAATCCTTTTTCAGAACATATTTTTATGTGAGGAGAAAATTCGATTTCTTTTTTTATATGTCAATGTGGCTGTGTTGGAGGTGGGTTCTGTGTCGAACATTGGCATTTAGGAACAAGACCAAGACAACGTTACAGTCATGTTTCTCTGGTCGTAGTAGTCACATACAAAGATGTTTTGCAAGAGGATTTTGATCTTCTTACTTGCAATATGGAAAAAAACAAACAACGAATAGGAATGCAACCATGGTAGTGAAACTTACTCGTGAATGGGGAACAATAGAAAGGAAGTTCCAATTACGGATGCAAAATGCCAACCATGCAAACTGAAACTTTATGAAATGTTTACATAGTGGGGGGCCTTTGGATGGTCCTCATAGCCTTAAATGTTTACCTGATAGGTCTCACAGCTTGAAATCTTTGCTTAACAGGTGTGTTACAATACATTTTCCTCTGAATTTTTGATACAATCTTGTCTATAGTGAATTCGGGAAATATTGTTCTTCACTGGAATTCCTGGTTGGTTGGTTGATGCTTGCTCATTGGTTCATTGGATGTTTCTTATTGTTGTTTGATTCCACTTTGCAGAGTTGAGGTCCTGCAACTGCAGTTGGCCCTCTTGGTACTTGTTCTTTGGTTTGTTGTTTGTTGATTTCTCTTGCTTGCTTCAAATTTGCAAGGTTGGGGTCCTGCATCCACAGTTGGACCTGTTCTTGCAGTTTGCAGGCCAGGGGCTACACTTTTGTCCTTCCCCATTCACCGGTGGGTCTCAGTGTCACAGTTGCATTCCTGCATTACTTAACAGGACTGTTACAATACATTTTCCTCCAATTTGTTTTATAGAATGTTGTCTGCAGTGAATATGGGCAATGTTGTTCTTTAGTGGCATTACTAGTTCACTTATTGATGCTTTCTCGTTGCTTGTTCACTGGTTTCTTGTTTTCCTTTTGTTTTTTCTCTTGTTTTATTGTTATTCTTATTGAAATTTGCATGCTTGGGATTCTGCAACCATGATTGGAACTGTGCTTCTGTCATTCCCCATTGACAGGTGGGTTTCGGTGCTATGTTTTCCTTCTTATTCATTGTTTGTTGTTTGATATTTCCAGTTTGCAAGTGAAAATTTTCAATACTGGAGATGCTTGATTCAAAATCCTCTTGCAAAACATCTTTGTATATGAGGAGAAAATTTGATTTCCTTTTTTATATGTCATTATGGTTGTGATGGAGGTGGGTTCTGTGTTGAACATTGACGTTCATGAACAAGACCAGGACAACATTACAATCCTATTTCTATGGTCGTAGTAGTCACATATAAAGATTTTCTTCAAGAGGATTTTGATCACTCCCAGTATTGAAAATTATTACTTGCAAACTGGAAAAAAAAAAAAACAACTAATAGGAATGCAACCATGGAAGTGAAACTTACCCGTGAATGGGGAATGACAGAAGTGCAGTTCCAATTGCGGATGCAGAATGCCAACCGTGCAAATTGAAACATTATTAAATGTTTACATAGTGGGAGGCCTTTGGACGGTCCTCACAGCCTTAAATGTTTACCTGACAGGCCTCACAGCCTTAAATGTTTGCTTAACATGCATGTTACAATACATTTTCCTCTAATTTTTTGATACAATCTTGTCTGCAGTTAATTTGGGAAATATTGTTCTTCACTGGCATTCTTGGTTGACTGGTTGATGCTTTCTCGTTGATTCGATGGATGCTGCTTATTTTTGTTTGATTCAAATTTGCATATTTGAGGTCTTGTAGCTGTAGTTGGGCCTCTTGGTACTTGTTCACTAGTTTGTTGTTTGTTGCTTGCTCTTGTTTGCTTCAACTATGCAAGGTTGGGGTCATGCATCTACAGTTGGACATATTGTTGCAGTTTATAGTCCAAGGGATGCGCTTATGTCCTTCCCCATTCACCGGTGGGTCTTAGTGGCATGGTTGCATTCCTATTCGTTGGTTGTTGTTTTATGTTTCCATTTTGTAAGTAAGAATTTTCAATACTGGGAATGCCTGAACCAAAATCCTCTTGTAGAACATTTTCGTATGTGACTACTATGACCAGAGAAACAAGAGTGTGATTTTGTCGTGGTGTTATTATTGGAAGTCGTTATTTTCCATAGATCCCACCTCTGTTGCAGCCATAGTGACATGGAGAAGGTTGAAAAATCTATGTCAAGTGCATTTAGAAGAATACACAAAGAACTTGAAAGAAATCATAATGATACTATGCAAATGATACATGCACTTGGCAATACATTACTTAATCTTAGACAAATCTCTGCTCAACAAATAGTTGACGTTGCACTTTCCCTGGCCCTGGACTGTGGTTCAAGGAAATATGTCTTCATAAACACATCTCCACTTGAGAAACACAATTTGGAACATGGTTTTACAGTTGGGCCACCAAAAATACTATTAAAATAAAATAATATGAAAAATGTTGAAATAGATATAAACAACATCTCTTTGGACTTGAACCAGAGTTTGTTGAACTCCAACTATATTTCATATATAAGAATGTTTTTCCCATAGTTAATGTTTTTCTATGGCTTCATAATTATAAGACTATGTGTTGTTGTGTGAGGGATAAATTTCTTTTCTCCCTTTCATTTTCCTCTTCTATACTTACTCGTTTTTCCCTTTTATTCTTCCCCTCTATTATTTGTTTTCGGTTATATACTTAGTTGTGGTACTATGCTCATGGGTTCCCAGGGTGGTGAACTGGAAAATCCCCATCTCCATCTATATCTTCACATCACGAGTCCGACCGACCTCCATTCATTTGCATACTTAGCCAATTTTATGGTCATGGGTTCGTAGGTAGGCGCAATCAAACTCTCATGCCCCGTGTTCAGGGTATATATATTGCACCCAAAACATCATTGATCTACAATTTGACCCTGAACTCCTCAAAATCGCAAGCCTGATTCTACCTACAATGACTCTGTCTGACCAACCCGCCTTTCCATACTCAGTCGAGTATTCAAAGTTTCATGGGTTCACGGACTCCCGTGTTCACAAAAGTTTGAAAGCATTTTTCTCTCCCCTCCATCCCTGCCACCTTCTGCCCTTCCCAGTGCACATTAATTATTCTTTTAATAGTGATAACTCATCAAGAAGGTTCGAAAAGATTGGCATTAATAAGTGGAAATCTCGAGGACATCTTCCATTAAAATGCATTAATGGGCAAATATTATGGGATCTGATGATTTTTTTGTGTTCATCTTGAATTGGCAAAATTTGTTGGTTATTTTAGTTTTTTTAAGTCATCATCATAGTAAGAATTCAATATTGTGCTACCCCATTGTCGTCCACAAAGGTGTTGACATCATGTCCCTCTTTAATACTGTGCATATATTACAGGTTGTCATATTTGAGAATATGCTTGCATATGGAAATGTTAACTTATATTTTCTCTATCGCAATTCGCCTATGTGTTTCAGCAAACTTTGCAAGCCAAAAACACCCTTCAAATTGTAACATGGTTTACATTTGGGCCAAAAAAATACTATTAAATAAAATAATATGACTAGTATTTGAATAACTATAGACAAATTCTCTTTGTACTTGGACGTGAGTTTGTCGAGGTCCGGCTATATTCCATAGCTGAGAGCCCCCTTTTCTGTGATACACATCTTGCACCCAAAACTTTTGTGATCTACAATTCAACCTCGGACTCCTAAAAATTGCAAGCTTCACTCTACCTACGATGAGTTTGTCCTTGTCCGTCTAATTACCCCGCCTTTCCATACTTAGTCAATTCTTCACCTCTTCTTGTCCCATATTCGCGGGTTTGCGGACCCCTGGGTTCATAAAAGTTTGAAATCATTTATCACTCTCGTCCATCCCCGCTACCTTCGCACACTTCCCAATGAAAATTACTTACGCTTTTAATTGGTGAGAATTCACCACACAGGTTCAAAAATATTGGCATTAATAACTGAAAAGATCGAGGACATCTCTAATTAAAATGTGTTCAAGAAAGATATACGGGAGATTATATTATCATCCCCCAGTGTTCATTTTAAATACTATCAGGACACAATTATTTTCACATGTTGCAATACAAACAATTCTTCATCAAAGCACTAGATTTTCTCATAGGCACCCCAATTGCACTCCAGTCACCTAGTATTGAATTGGCAGAGGTCAATATTATGGGATCTGAACTTCTTTTTTTTGTGGATCTTGAACTCAGAAAAATTGTTTCTTACTTGATTTTTTTTAAGGCATTATGCCCCACCTTTCCATACTTAGTATATTCTTCACCTCATGTTGTCACAGATTCACGGGTTCTCGAGCTTCCAGGTTCACAAAACTTTCAAATCATTTTTCGCGCCCTTCCCAATGCACCTTAATTATTCCTTTATTAGTGAAAACTCACCACACATATTAAAAAATATTAGCATTAATATGAGAAAAGGGAGAGTACATCTCTCATTAAAACACATTAAACCAAGATTTACAAAAGATTATATTATCATCCTCCAGCATTCATTTTAAATACTTATTCCCATTTCCCTCTATCATTGAAAAATTGGGCTTTAAGGTGCCTTCCTTGTAATGTTTCTAGTAATCCACATGTGAGACAACTTAGAGATTCCATCCAAGCCCAATTGAAAGACGAGGGAATGGTTTTATGTGACGTCGGCTTTGAGCGAAATGTTTTTTGTTATCCAACAGAAACTCATACAAAAACAATTCAAGTATCTTATGATTAGTATTCTCCCTGTATTTGATCCTTTGGTTGGTTGAAAGGCATGCCTGAATATTTGTATGATGAACTTCTTTGTTTTGTTACTGGAAATTGGAAGGGACTTTCAAGTCACCTACAAAATTATCCTTTGTTGAAGTATATATCTTCTTCCAACAACACATATTTGGAAAGTGTATCAAATCCTGCAGACCACACCAGAATTTATCTTTCATCATGGGAGTCGCACATATCATGGATTACAAAATGGTATGGAATATTTGGAAGTGACGCAAAATATTACTCCATGTGTAAATATACTGAGAAGGAAATTACAGAATAGTTGTTGAGAAACACTAATGTGAGAAACTGTATGAGTGGTTGAATCAACATCCTAAAATTACAGAAGTTTCTATGTCAAAGTTTGTTGAATGACTTATGGGTGTGGTAACAAGCTTGATAGAAAGTCAGCTTCTTTGTCAAAGTTTGTTCACCAACCTCTGGATGTAGTAACAAACTCTAGATACAATCAACTTTCTATCACTACTGCACATTGTTTTCATTATTCCTATGCATATAATTGCATCCGGGTCGAAGAGCTTGCTTCTCTTTGCAAGAATATTCTCCTAGTAGTTGAAGGTGGGTATATAATTAGGGAACGAGGCTCTCAAAATTTTATAATGCCTGCATTGACAAGTAAATGGGAAAAGTTAATGGGAAGGAATTATGGACTATGGACTTTGCAACATTTTCTGAAGATTACTTTATACTACCACCTTCTGCAAAAAGTTTGATGTATTCAGGTAATGATTTGGTTTTTGAAGATAGCCTTTTACTACCACCTTCATGTAATGATTTTGTTTCATTCTATAGAAGAGACCTTAATGTAGTAGATATTCCAGAGCTATTTCCACCGAATATCAATCTTATTTTTGTTTCCCATTCTTTGAATAAGGAGAATGCATTTCTTCTGTTGTAGTAGATCTGATATTTGAAAAAAACAGAAGTTGTTTGATGCTTGAAGTATTGACTTGTCTGGTTCAAATAAATTGCCATGGCTTCGCTGCAAGCATCTCTCGAGTTGTTCATCAGGATCATAGGTCGATAAGCATAGAGTTCCTTCCTAGTCGTAGAGTGCTTCCATCCCCAGCTTGTGTTTGCACAGGTGATTTATTGCTACCTTGTTTCTTTGTCCTAGTGGTGGATCCTTCTATCCAAACCAACATGATGGAAATAAACTAGCTCTAGGGAATTTGATCGCTTCCGGAGATCTTAGTTGACCATATATTAATTTCGGTTAACTTAAAAATGTTTATGTGTGCAACCTAATGTTAGACATAGAAAATACAATTTCATATTTTTTTAAATATAAAATAATGTATTTTTTTAACACATGATTGGTCGAAATGTTTTAGGCATTGTTTGGGATTCACATCCTTCAAGAATGTTAATTAATTATAGAATTA
>JZKD02S2273534.1:9968-35344 GCA_000966675.3 Picea glauca
TAGTACATCAATGTATCATTACATTATTAATATTTTATTTTATTATTTTATTTATATTTTTATAATGTATTAATTAATAATATAAAAAATTATTAATTAATTAATAGATTACATTATTAATGTATCAATCAACTACATTATACATTAATGTAACTTCATACTTTAATTTATAGATTATATTTATACATTATCAATATTTATTACATTAACATTAATAGATCTCATTAATTTATATACATTAATATAATATTAATGTAATAATTAATTAAAATATTAATTATGTATTAATATAATTATTATGTATTAAAATATTAATTATGTATTAATATAATTATGTATTAAAATTTATAATTAATTATTGTATTAATATTAATATAATCGAGAAGATATGTCCGTCGTCCATTAAGTAAAGAGTAATTTTAAATCTAATATTAACCACTAAAGTCTGCAAATTTATGAATTTTTGACCAAATTTTAAACAAAAACTAGTAAAAAACAGAAGAAGAAAAAAAAAAAAAAAAAACCAAAAACTTAGAACTTTTAAACTTCTCCATTAAAAAAATTCCAAGTTCATTTTTGTCCAATCATTAATTAAACTTCATAAACTTCGGATGGATGCAGTGGCAGTTATATCCGTGTTCTAATGGAGTAAAATCACCAGATTTTCAGGAATCCGATAGTAATTAAATATTCAAGATTATATGAAAAATTTAAAATCATCAACCATATTTATGGCAAAGTAAAATGTTTCCATCGATCCAATTAATAATCAAGCATTCTATGTGGCCTTCTGCATGTCTAGAAGCATCTGCTAAGCATGCTGCAGCTATTCCAATGTTACGGCACATCGCCACGCTCAGACAAAACCATGATCGGGTCCTCTAGCCTTGTGTTGGGCATTTTCTAAGTATTTAAGGCATATTTAATTTTCCCTCAAACGGTGTGTTTGCTTTGTGCGTGGTATTGTTAATCCAATACGAACGAAATAGGAATAAGCTGTCCTGCAGCATGTGAACTTTGCAAATTCCTTTTACTTCTCACCTTGAATAGATAACTGTACAACTAACAACCATTTTATAAATTATAAAAGTGGTTACATTATTTTCCAACCTTTTCAAGTTAATAGTGTGGAGTGGCTATAAAAACGGTTGTTGCTAGTTGTGATGATCTATATAATTTAGAGAGAATCATTAATGTATTAATATATAATTAATGTATTAATTAATTATTATATTAATGTAATATATAATAATTAATGATTATTGTATATATTAGTGGTTTATTATTGTATAAATGTAATATATAAATTAAAATATTAATTAACATTGGTGTATAAAGTAATCTATTAATTTATTGATACATAAAAAAAAATGTAATGTATTAATTAATTTATACATTAATGATAATGATGATGAAGATGATTTACGTCCATTAAGATCGAATTGGTTTGTCGGACCTTAAGAGGGTAAGTGAGTACTTGCAATTCTTTAGAATTTTGTTTATGTGATCGAAAAGTATTAAGAGAAGCTTTCCAAGATCACCATACTTTTGTTGAGTTAAGAGGTTAGGAAGGCTGGTAAATTAAAAACAAATTAATGCACAACAATATGTGAGGCCACAAGGGCACATCACAAGTGAGACTACATTCACACACACTATATTAATTTGATAGATTTATAGGCTATGATAGCCTCTAACAATCTCGTGAATCTATGGATTTGAAAACCACTCAAAGACTAAAATAAAAAAATTGTTTTAACAATTTCATAACTATGAAATTTCGCCATTATTATTCAAAACTCCCCCTTAATGGAGAAAATGATTTAATACAATGTCAATACATAACATGCTTGCGGGTCTTAGTGTCAGCTAGGCTTACAAACATTACAAAGGACAATTCAAACAAAACCTTAAAATTTGTTTCAACTACATGTATGAGTGGGTTTTTGTAATGTCCCCATATGCATAATCTCTCTAAGAGAAAATTTCGCTAGCCTAATTGAGTTCCCGTGGGGTAGGGAAGAAAATAATCAAGGGAACATTATCTCACATTCATAAGAGAATGAAATAAAAGCTCAAGTTAGAAGTATAAAAAATGGGATAGGAGGAGTCTATTATCATTCTTACGCTTGCTTATTGAGAAAATAGATTTTGAGAGCTCTTGGAGAGTTTTCTAGGGTATTCGAAACCCTTCTTGTGTGTTAGTTTTGGTGTAGTCATTGGATCGAAATCACTCAGACTCCGACAATGTGCTTCATTGTGTGGGTTTCACCTTTTTGGGAAGAAGATTTATTGAGCTAGAGGACTGTTTGTATGAGCTTGGGGGAAATGTTTTGCAGCTGGGAGAGTATACCCATTGCTAGGTCATAGTACTTCTTGACAGGCCAAATTTCAAGTGATGGAGGGAGACCTTGCTGCTGAAATCACACTATATTGAATTTCAAGTGTTGGAGGGAGACCTTGCTGCTGAAATCACACTATATTACTTTTGGGTGTTGTTTTCCTCCGTCCGGGTGCCTCATATTGCTTATTGTGCAGTGATTTGGAGTGGGGAAACTATCTATATCAATGCAGGTCTGTATTCACTATTGGGTTGAGTATTATATCTAACTGGGTGCATCTCTTAGTATATACACAAAAAAATATTGATTCTGATTAAATGTTGAGGTTTATCTCCAATGTAGGCACATTTATAGTCCATTTTTGAACCGTGGAGTGATGTCACTAATTCATGGAGTCCCTTTATGAACCAGACTGAGAAGGCATAGATATATAGTACAATTTGGCCAAATCCCTCTTGCGTGGGTTGATTTCTCTGTGGGAAGGGAACTGATTTTTGGGACTACATTCACATCTATCTAGTGGACCATCTATACAGTCATGTTCATCCCATATATTATTGTATTTTGCAAGATAATATTTAAGAGTTATTACAACTATTGTTATTCTATTATATGCTAAAATAAAATGATAAATATTTGTTGATTTTACACCAGTATATTCGTTGTATTCTTGTGGATTATTTTATGTTGTTATTGCAAAGATATTTACTGTGTGAAAATGAATATTTTGGGTACACCTGAAATGCACATAAACCATCTATAACACATCATAACTAAGCTAAAATACCAACAACAGTATAGTGAGAGTTTTTATAGTAAAAAGACACCTACAACGTAAGTGTTTGACGGATGTCAACACTCATAAAACTTGGCATTTTTCTACAACAGTGAGAAGGAAAGTGTACAAGCAGTGTTTGGGATATTACAATGGTATCTGAGCATGTTCCTCTCTCAACCATGTGGATCTGAATGTTAAAAAAATTGGGGAGTAAATAAAAAGGAAGGATAGGAAAAAAGTCACCCACAAAAGGAAGAGATACCAAAGTCCAAAATCTCCATTGGACAGGGAAGAACCAGTTCAGGAATTAGAAGCTCGGCATGAGGTAACTAAGGTAGATAAGGGTGAAGACATCATGAGTGACAAAGATGAACATGCTTTAAACAATCTTCTTAGTGCATTGAATGATTTCGCCAGGGGCCAGAAAGAAATTATGGATTTGATGGGGTAGATGACAGTTAACACCATGGGGAGTCAATGTTAGAAAAACACAATTGCGTAGCAATAAAATAAAACAAATGTGGAAATAAAACACAAAAGATACGCAATAAAATAGAGACACAGATATACGTGGTTCATCTAGTGTGGGCTACGTCCACCAAAGAAATTGCCAAGTCCTTCCTTTATTATTATCTAGCAAATGAAGGGATACAACCTACAACAAAACCATTATAACTTCATCTTCTTTCCCTCACAATGTCCTCTCTCAGAATAAAATATTCGCAATGATCCATAGCTGCAATACATTTCCTTCATAAAAGAGGATTTCCTCCTAGGGAAAAAAACCATAACATAACTTCTATTGTCAGATCAACGACCATATAATGAATGGTCTAGATTTACAATGAAATTACAATATGCATTTACAAGGAAATTTTTCCTTTGGGGGCTCCGCCCCCGAACCCCCACTGTGGGCCCACTTGCCCTCGGACCACGCAGAGGGGGTAACTCCCCTCTGCACTCCCCCATGTAGAAGAGTGTACATTCTTTCGGGGTGTAAATTTTTCATTTGGTATAAACACGACTGAAAAAAAATACTTCTAAATCAGGAAGATAATCAGGCTCCACAACCAATAAGTCAAGACAAGAAAAATCATAACTGTGAAAGGAACTCTACTAATGGGGAAGGAAGCCATTCTCACACCACCATGCAGAGCCACCCCCATTTGTACACCAGGACACCTAGGCCTACCATGCCTTAATTAATTGATAATGATGCACCAGTGCGAATGGAGCAGACTGATCATGATATACCCTTTGAAGCTTATTTGAAGGAGTATCAAAGATTGGGAAATGATTTTTAGGTTGCCATGTCCTTTCATGATTTTTTCCACTTAAAAAGCAAGAACATGCCTATGGGGACCAAAGGGACGATGTCCCAAAACATAGAGTTACAACACACATTGGGGAAAGTGACCATTCCAAACTTTGATGGGTCATCAAAATGCACTGCTAGAGCATCAGTGCAGAAGTTGGACACTTATTTCCAACTCAACTATGGCTGAAGTTGATGTTATTAAGCTTCCCACCCTGCATTTGGATGAATAAGACCATGAGTGGTGGTACCATGGGTTAATGAAACTGGGTCACTCATGTATCACTTGATACCTTGATTTCACACAGAGGATCATTGAGACGTTTGAGAGGAAATACCTAGAGATCCATTTTTGAGAGTTGGATCAGCTCAAGAAGACAGGTATCCTAGAGGCATTTATCTCTGAGTTCCATAGATTAATAATGATGGTGACAGACATATCTGAGGCACGCTTGGTGATGTTTTTTGTTGATGGGTTAACAGATCCATTACGTGGATGTGTGAATGCCTACAAACCCACCACTTTGCAAGATGCAATCAACCGTACTAGGGACATGCAAGATGTTGTTCCTAAGACTAGGTTTCCTCTGAAATGCACCTTTGCACAGAAGAGCAAGGAAACCAAACCATTTCAAAGGTATTGGGCTCAGAAGCCCAAGTTGGATGAAGAAACAAGAAAGGATCTAAGGAGGAACAAATTTTTCTTTAGTTGTTAGGAGTCATGGGTACCAGGGCATAAGTGTGTCAGAAAAGACAATACCGAAAAGGCTCATTATATTGAGGTTTATTCGGACAATGATAGTGATGACGATGAAGAGCAGTATGAACCAAAAAAAGGACACCAAATAGCGGGTGAGGAGACACCATAGGCTAGGGCCAAGGGCCTTGTTATGGCATCCATGTTGGGACTTCCTAGGTACCAGACTTTCAGAGTCCGAGGAGTCCTGCAAGGGCACAAGGTTACAATGTTGATTGATAGTGGGGCATCCCACAACTTTATAGATGCATCTTTGGTGGAGAGGTGAGAGATTCTGATGAAGGAGTTTGAGGGATTCACTGTAATCATCCCCGAAGGCTATAAGATGGAATGCACTAGATGGATCCCCAAGTTGAAAATAACCATGGGGAATTATACGTTGACAAATGATTTCTTTGTGGTGGATGTGCCTGAAACTAATGTGGTACTTAGAGTTCAGTGGTTGTACTCCATTGGGAAATACACTACTGAACAAAGGACTATGGAAATGGAGTTCATGGGACCATATGGAAAAAAGGTGGTTTTATGGGATATGCACCAGTATCTGCCCAAGATTGTGTCATCTCATAGTATGGAGGTAGTGATGTGGCATGGAGACATAGATTTGGAAATTGAGTGTTACATTTCTGACAAGGAGCCACTAGATCGTCCTCGACAATATCCAAACGATATTCAGGCATTTCTTCACAAACATCAGAAGGTTTTTGATGACATTCCTCCAGGAGTACCCCTAGATAGAGAATTTGAACATATTATAGAATTATAAGAAGGGGTTCAAGCTATCATATCCAATCATTATCGCCACGCCAAGATGTACAAAGATGATATAGAAAAAAACCATCAAGGATTTGTTAAAGATGGGTCACATTCGGCCTAGTTCTAGCAGTTTTGACTTTTTGGTGGTATTAGTTGAGAAAAAGGATGCTTCCATGAGGATGTGCATTGACTACCGAGCGCTTAACAAGAAAACCATAAATAACATGTACTCAATTTTGAGGATTGATGAACTGATGGATGAGTTGAGGGGAGAAACATATTTCAAAAAGATTCATCTTCATTCAAGATACCACCAGATTCGAGTTCAAGAGTAGGACATTCAGAAGACTTCCTTATGATGCCATTATGGGAATTATGAGTTCTTGGTTATGCCGTTTGGGATAACCAACGCCCATGCTACATTCCGTTCCTGCATGAACCAAGTGTTCAATAAGAAGTTGAGGGAATTTGTGTTGGTCTTCTTTGATGATATTCTCATTTATAGTAGGACTTGGGAGGATCATCTCTAACATTTGGATGAGGTATTGAGGATTTTGGAGGAGCAACAGCTCTACACAAAAGATTCCAAATGTGATTTTGGCATGAATGAGATGATTTACTTGGGGCATGTGATCGGGGAAAATTGCGTCCAGGTCCACCAGGAGAAAATCAAGGAAATTATAGAGTGGGCTACCCCCATAAATTTTACATAACTAAAATATTGCTAGGGCTCTGCACTTATTATGTGAAATTTGTTAAGGAGTTCTCACAGTTGACCCCACCTCTTACAAATCTCACTAAGAAAGGATATTTCAGTTGGACAAATGAGGCGAAAATGACATTTGAGAAAATAAAACAGGTAATGAGTTCATACCCTGTGCTAGCCTTACCATACTTCACTCAACCATTTGTTCTTGAGTGTGATGTTTCAGGGATAGGGATAGGAGCTGTGTTGATGCAAAATAATAATCCTATTTATTTTGAGAGCCACAAAATTAGGGAGTATGAGCGACATTATTAAATATATGACAAGGAGATGTTGGCCATTATGCATGCATTGGCCAAATTCAGACAATACTTGGTGGGGAACAGGTTCAAAGTGAAGACAGATTATAACAACTAGAGGTTCCTCATGGAGAAGAAATAATTGAGTGAGAGACAACAAAAATGGATCAATAAAATTAAATCATATGATTTTGAGATTGAATACGTGAAGGGAAAGAACAATGTGGTAGATAATTCCCTTTCCAAGGCACCATCCACTCTCTCCCTCATGGATATTTCAGTTGATTGGAAATATCTCCTGTTGGTAGAATACTCCAAGGATATATTTTCTTGTGATATCCTAGACGGTCGGATCCAGGATGATCAATACCAAGTTATGGATGACATCATTTATTACAAAGACAAGATCTATTTAGTAACAGAATTTCAACTGAAGGAAAAAATCATGTAGGCAACACATGATTCACCTTTGGCGGGACACCCTGGGTACTTGAAAATCTACAGGAAGATCAGGGAAAGATTTATGTGGAAAGGCCTCAATATAGATGTGTTGAGATTCATGAGGGAGTGAAAATTATTCCAATAGAACAAAGTGGAGCATACTCAACCGACCGGATTATTTTAGCCACTTCCCATCCCAGGAAAAAATGGGAAAGCATCTCTATGGACTTCATCACAGGGTTTCCCCTTGTGTAGGGAAAATATTGTATTTATGTGGTGGTCGATAGGCTCATGAAGTTTGCAAATTATTTTGTCATACCATCCAAATATTATGAAACACAGGTAGCAGAGTTGTTCTTCAGAGAGGTATTTCGATTGCACGGGTTGCCAAAAACTATTGTCAGCGATAGATATAACATGTTCATGGGAGGATTTTGGCAGGAGATTTTCAGTTTAGTTGGGATAGAACTAACACCTAACATGAGCTACCATCCTCAAATGGATGGGAAGACCAATATTGTGAATAAATTGCTTGAAGGCTATATGAAGAATTATGTGTGAGGCCAACATAAAGCCTGGATAAAGTGGCTACACTTGGGTAAGAACTGTTATAATACAACCTATCACATGTCGATTGGGATGAAACCCTTCTGAGATTTGTATGGATATGATGCGCCTACATTTGTGGATCGGGTGTTTGGAGACAAAAGAGCACCTAAAGCTAAAGATTGTATTCAGGAAAGTCAAGATATTCTACGGACCCTTAAGAAAAAATTACAGATGACTCAGAATCAATAGAAGGTTTATGCAGAAAGGCATTAGGTGGAATGTAGCTTTGAGTTCGGGGACTTGGTGTACCTACATCTGCAACCCTATAGGCAGTCGTCGCTTAAGATGAAGGGGGAAAAAAATGAAACCCAAATTCTACGGGCCCTACAAGATTTTGGGGCACATAGCAGAGGTGGAATACGAGCTAGAGATTTCAGACGCATGAAAAATACATAATGTCTTCTATGTTTCATGTCTCAAGAAGGCATTGGGACAACATATCGCTACCTCTATTAAGTTACCACCACTGTATGAAGAGGGGCAGTTGATTTTGGTTCCTGAGGAGATTATGGAGATCAAGGAGCAGAAGCTAAGGAACCGAACTGTCAAGGAGTACCTTGTCAAATGGAAGGATTTCCCTATCGATGACACTACATGGGAAGGAGAGCAGGTACCTCAACATCCAGGATTGGAATTACTTCATGGCAATAATTATTGGGTGGGTTGGACTGCAATGTCCCCATCTTCCTAATCTCTCTAAGAGAGAATTCTGCTAGCCTAATTGAGTTACCGTGGGCTAGGGAGGAAAGTAATCAAGGCAGAATTATCCCACATTCATAAGAGAAGGAAAGAAAATATCAAGTTAGAAGTATAAAAAAATGGGATAGGAGGAGTTTATTATCATTCTTACGCTTTCTTATTGATAAAATAGATTTGTAGAGCTCTTGGAGAGTTTTCTAGGGTTTTGGAAACCCTTCTTGTGTGTTGGTTTCAATTTTGCAACGATACACCCTAGATGGTATTTGGATTGAAATCACTTAGAATTCGACAATGTGCTTCATTGTGTGGGTTTCACCTTTTTGGGAAGATGATTTATTGAGCTAGAGGACTGTTTGTACAATCTTGGGGGGGATTCTTTGCAGCTGGGCGAGTATACCCATTGTTGGGCCGTAGTACTTCTTGACAGGCTGAGTTTCAAGTGCTAGAGGGAGAGCTTACTGCTGAAATCAAACTATATTACTTATGGGTGTTGTTTTCCTCCATCTAGGTGCCTCATATTGCTTATTGTGCAGTGATTTGGAGCAGGAAAATTGTCTATATCAATGCAGGTATATATTCACTATTGGTTGGAGTCTTATCTCTAACTGGGTGCATCTATTAGTCTATACAAAGAAAAATATTGTTGTTGATTAAATGTCGAGGTTTATCTCCAATCTGAGCACATTTATTCTCCATTTCTGAATTGTGGAGTGCTACCACTAATTCTTGGAGTCCCTTTCTGAACTGGATTGAGAAGGCGTGGAGATATAGTACAATATTAGCCAAATCCCTCTTGCATGGGTTGAGTTCTCTATGGGAAGGGCCTTGATTTTTGGGACTGCATTCAGAGCTATCTAGTGGACCATCTATACAGTCATCTTCAACCCATATATTATGGTATTTTGCAAGCTAATATTTGAGATTTATTACAATTGTTGTTATTCTATTATATGCTGAAATAAAATGATAAATATCTGTTGATTTTACACAAGTATATTCGTTGTATTCTTGCAGATTCCTTTATGTTTCTATTGCAAAGATTTTTACTGTGTGAAAATGAATATTTTGGGTACACCTGAAATGCACATAAACCATCTATAACACATCATAACTCAACTAAAATACCAACAACAGTATAGTGAGAGTTTTGACAGTAAAATTAATACACATACAACCTAAGTGTTTGACGAAAGTCAACACTCATACAACTTGGCATTTTGCTACAACACTGAGAAGGAAACTGTACAAGTAGTGTTTTGGATATTACAGTTTTTCTCTTCCTCCTTTTCCAGATTCTTGACTCTCTATGCATTTTCAATTTAAGTCTTCCTCTTTTGTTGAAAATTCCATGTTTCAGCTTCTTACTTCATCTTCTTGTTGATGTTTGTCATCAATCTGAAAATTATTTCATATTGTCTATGTTTGACCTCTTCAACATTTTTTTCAAAAAACTATTTTTATGTGAACTGCTACCACATACCATTATTTGTTGTTTTCTCTTCACCATTGAGATTTTGATCATCAATTTGATGTAACATTAAGTCATAGTAAAATCTTTATTCTTTAGGACTCCAATGCATACATTTTTTATTAACTTTTTCAATTTCTTCCTCGTCCATGATGTCATCAACAAATTCCAAATATTGTTTGTAGGTGAATACTGCAATGTCTTTTTCTTCTACAACAACTTCATTGTTGTTTACTAACTTTGGCACTTCAATACAATACTTGAATTCTCCAACTTCATCTTGTTGTTCCCAAATGTCAAAACATGCAAACTCAAAACCATTCATTAGAATATTTAAATCAATACAATTTTTGTTCTTCTTCTATGCAATTTCCAGTGAGTTGTGTCTTTTTAAGCCATTCTTCAAGGAACTTCAAATCTTCTTCAAAATATTTTGGCAATGCATCTCGGTGCTCTTCTTCATTGTTGTCTGCTTCTGTCATTGTTCCCAACTCTGTTGTTGCAGCTTCAAATACTTCATCTCTATTAAAATTTGTTTCAGTATTGACATTGTCTACAACATCATCTAACACATGATTTTCAATTTCCTCTACAACATTCACTATTGTTGCAGATTTCTCATCATTAATTTTTTCAAGCGGGTGTCCTCTTACATTTAGAAAATTATAAATATATTCTATTTCCTGATCTTCAACCAATCTTCATTTTACATGTTCTCCTCATCATACATTACCTCAATGAAATTTTCTTTATTACAATCATCATTATCCAAATGCAACTCACCACAATGGGGTTCAACATCATCTACATGTTCACCATCAACTTTAGAATTTTCCTCATAAGTAGATGCAATCTTTTCACTATATTTTATTTCTAGAATATCCCATAACATTTTTGCATTGTCTATATGACAAAATTCATATAAAATAGAAGACAAAATAATTGTATCCAGTGCTGGACTGATAAGATATAAGGCTATTTTATCTTTTCTGTTATCATGGAAATTGACCAAACCATCTTTAAGAAATTGCCATAAATATACTAAATCGAGTAATCCTTCCATTTTAATTGTCCAAAGATTAAAATTTTTACCTGAGAAGGATGGAAGAACTGGCATTAGTCTTTTCAATATTTTACCTATTTCTTTATCATCTTCATTGATCTGGTCCACCTCTGCATTATGATCCTCAAGCATGGGTTCTTCAACGGAAATAACATCATACTTATCTGCTAAATATAATGATTCGTCTTGCTGATTCTTCCTCCCCAAGTGTTTCATCTCTCTTTGCAACTGTTTGATTCTCCTTTGATGACCCATTCCTTCATATTGAGTCTTCTTTCAACAATAATGATCAACAAATATTCGCGTCATGGAAATGATCACTGGACACCAATTTATTCATGCGGCCTTCAACAATTTCACTCTCTTCTAATATCACCCATAATTTCTAAGAAGTAAAAATAATTTTTGCAATAGATGTAAGTACCTTCACGCATAGTGACTCTCACACAATGCTAGCATCAAAAGGCAATGTGATGGTGCAGATCTGAAGCGAGATCACAAACTTCAGAAAATAAAACTTTTACTAATTGATAGAAGATAACACACCAAAATGTCCTTTGCAACAACGTTCGTGGCTCGATGTAGATGGCTTTCACCTTTGATACCCTCTCATAGGGATGGATAAATATATTGTGCTTTCTCATAGAAATTGACTCTGCTCTCCAAATGCTGAATTTTTTTCCACGCAATCAACAACATTTCAAAAGTAGTTCCACACAACTTCTCTTGTACACGAAAACGAATCCTGACGTTGTCCTCCTTCACATGGTTGTGAGCTGGTCATATAAGATTTGAAAAAATAAATATGAGAGATAATTTATGAGCTGGTTTTCTCGCATATTAGGGTGGAGTCATTCTAATGATGACACTTTTGCGATACACACATATGATCACATGGCTCATCTGTGAATTTTTTTACTCCAATTTAAAGGTTCCAAAAAACGATAGAGAAACACCATAAATACTGCAATTCAGTGAGCTCAAAAGATATAGAAACATAAATCCTTTGAGATGTGATTGGCCACAAGAACTGGAATCCCCATTCTGCAATCTCACCTCTGCGATCTCAAGATTTATTGAAGCTCAGTTTAGTGACACTTCCAACAATTTCGTGGCTACAATAGAATCTAAACTGGACGGTGAAGCAACGACAATGCATTGGTTCTATCAGTGAGTGAAATATTGGAGCGACAAGACCACCACTGCTCCAGGACAACGATATCTTGAACAACAATAACATATGAAAACAAAAAAAGTAGAAGATCGATAGTTCAACTCTCGCGAAATCTCCCTCTTGCTACACAACAAGTAGTATTTCTAATGCAGATAGCGATCGTGCCAAAAACTCGCACATAATCGAATATCAGTGGAGTATACCAGCAAAGATGACAACGACGTCACCATCATCGACTTTTTTGCACACTGGGGGAGAATAACAACAACTCTTGGAATGATCAGATCACACTCATGATTAGATCAATCTCCAGTCGTGGGTTCGTTTCTCACAGACGGTGCCAAAACACATATGGCAGTGATAGAAAAATATAGTGATGAGTGTTAATTCATGCACCCCAGCTCCACGCAACAATCACAACATAATACGTTTAACCTTTTGTTCACCCTTAGCACCGTGGCAACGACAGTCAATAGCTGTGGCGACCCTATTCACCAGTCGACAATTCTTGCATCAGTCGACGCTCCCTCACACGAGTCAATGTGCACTCAACAAAAATGGTATGGCTCTAATACCAAATAAAAATCGGATTAATGCACAACAATCAGTGAGGCACAAGGGTACATCATAAGTGAGACTAAGCTCACACACTCTATATTAATTTGATAAAATATATATATATATATATATATATATATATATATATATATATATATAAGCTAGGATAGTCTCTAACAATCTTCTGAATTTGTGGATCTGAAAACCAGTCAATGATTAAAATATCAATCTATTTTAACCATTTCTTAACTATGACATTTTTCCATTATTATACAACATGGTAGTGTGACAAATATTTAGAAAATGAGATCTAATATGGGTATATTATGTACAATATAAGAGAAAGTTATTTTCATGTCCAACCTTCTTAGTGTCACAAAGGTGACACACTCTTTCATCCCATGGCGTTTTAGGAATTGACCAACATCCAATTTCACTATGGAGTTCCTTCAATTTTGATTGTTTTTTTAATAATATCTTTATTCTGCAAAATGGTGTCGTTAAAATAAGTACATTATTTTAAAGTATTAATACAGTAATAAAGTATTAAATTAGTAATACATTGATATTAATGTATTTAGTAAAACATTATTAAAATATTAATACAGTAACAATAGATCATTACCTTACAATAATGTATAAATTAAAATATTAATACATTAATAATGTAACTTATTAATTAACTAATACATTGCTAAAGTATTAATACACAAATAAAGTAGCACATTAATAATACATTATTAAATTATTAATACAATACTGATTTTTAATAACTACATTACCAAAGTATTATTACATTACAATATTATTACATTTAATAAAATAATATATTAATAAAGTAATAATACATTACTAAAGTATTAATACATTATTGCATTGCAATGCATTTAAACTAAAATATTATTTCACATTAATATATAAAGTAATGTATTAATTAATTAATACATTTATACCATACTAATTCATACATTGTTAAAGTATTAATACACTAATAAAGTAACACATTAATAATAATAATAATACATTATTATAGTAATGATAAAAAAATATATTAAATGCATTAAAAATTAAAGTATTAATACATTAGTCACATTGCAATGTTTGTATATGTTCGTCACATTCTGACGTTTGGAAATGTGGGTCACATTGTGATGTCGGGATATGTGCATCACATTGCAACGTGAGGAAATGTTCATCTCATTGTGACAACATGGTGATGTTCAATGTTTCTTTAAGTTTGTGGTCACATTGCGATGTTATTATCCACATTGCGATGAGACGATGATTGTAACATCCCACTCTTGTGCACACTAAGCGGACTTATTCTTGAGGACACTTGCATGCAAGTAATCCGGGTTATTATACTATTGGTCATTTTGATTATGATTATGAGATATTATGGATTCGATGATATGTTATTTTGTTGTATTTACATAGACAGGCGCTATAGACGGGGTTCTCCTGAGTGTGTAAGAATTTGGACATTGAAGATGTAGAGGCATCGATGAAACCCCTTAGACTCTGGATTGAGTAAGGGAAGGGACTGTTGGGTTTGAGTGTTGTTGATGTGACATATGTACACATGATTAGATGTTATGACAATTGATTATTATTGTTGACATGATTCGTTGATGGACGCAGGATGACGATAGCTTGTCGACCAGGCTCACATATGGAGTAGACGGGTCACGCACGACAACTAGAGACATTGAGGGAGAGGTGTGGCAGTAGGCCTGCCACAACCTACTAGCACTCCCGCCGTGGCTCGAACTGTAGGTTAACGATTACCTAGTTAGAGAAGACCCACGATGTCCTGAGGGAAGACTGTGACAGTCACTCACGATGATTCTAAGGAGAACGCAATAAGGCATGGACCTTATTCCATAGAGGCACTTAGCCTCCCACAATATCACCTGGCAGAGTATTGAATCCAAGGGTTTGACGTCTACCAAATTCAGTCAAGAGGCAAGTGGAACCCTTGGAACACGTGGTACATCTTGAAGGGCACGTAGCTCAAGGAAAACACAAAGAGGCGAGTGGCACCCTTGGAGCACGTAGTGCGTCTTGAAGGGCACGTTGCACAAGGAAAAGAAAAAGAGGCATGTGACACCCTTGGAGTATGTAGTGCGTCCTGAAGGGCATGTCGTGATTTTAACTGGTAAGTGAATAAACCTAGTCGGCCTTAAAAATGAATGATATGATAAGTAAGGTTTAAAAACAATTGTTCCCTTAAAAATGTCACCCAACCTAACGAATTTAAAACCTAGGTCTAAGTAGAACATGTGGTCAAAAAAATAATTAAATAAACATGTAACAAGAAGGGGGGTAAGAAATTCAAATTTATTTATTAATGTCAAACTTAAAATGGAGGATTAAATTTTTAAAAACGGGGTGATGGTTGCTTTTATCTACATTTGCTAAATTGATTTTTAGTTAAAAAGAAAAGAGGGTAATGGTTGTTTTTATCTACATTTGCTAAATTAATTTTTTTTTGGTTAAAAAGAAAAGAGGGTAAATGTTTTTTTTAATCTACACTTGCTAAATTAATTTTTTAGTTAAATAGGAAAACGAGAGAAAACTTAAAAGAAAAGGGAAACTTAAGGAAAAAGATAAACTTAAAGAAAAGGGGATATTTAAAGAAAAAGCTAAATGTCTAACTTAGTAAGGAATGTAGCCTTTTGGACTTTCTATTTTTGAAATCAACTAGGAATTAAGAAATATGTAAGTCATTTAAAATTTGTAAGGGAATATTGGGACACCGAGGAGCATTTTTAGGAATTCTCTTGGTGGGTGAGGGAAATAGGAGTATTTAATTAATTAATAAAATTATTTTTTCTAGTGCAACTAGGGGATCATGTGACATGTGTACGGGGGAGGTTTTTCGAAATTAATTAAATGAAAAAGGAATTTAATGAGAATTTGAGAAACTGATTAATTAAAAAATCTATTAAAAGGATGGAGGAGGAGGAGTATGGATCTCATATTATTGTGTAATGTTACGCTGTTGAAATTTTATCTTGAATGAACTTTCTTTTGTGGGAGTTGGGATACCCATATTGGGTAACGAGTGGTAACTTGACCTTGCGAGGTGAGCTAGGTGATATCATTATCTGGTATTGTGTGTGTGGCCCCTTTGCGGCTCGGGGGGCTCAGGGGGAAGAAGAGTACCCCTAGCTTTGGCTGGGAGGTATCGATGAAGTCACATCGATTGGAAAGTGGGAGATGGACGGAGTGCACGCGGGACAACGACTTCAGAGCATTCAAATTTGGCTAAGGTATGCCTGTTAAAGTTGTTACTTGCAATGGAATTTAATTTACACATGTTTATTTTTCTGTACTCGGTTGAAGATTTCATTGCCATGAGATTTCTTGCACATGCATTCCTACGATAATTGTAATCCTCTTGTCGCTTGATTTATTCAATAAGAACCCTTGCTATCCACTGTATCCTTTATTTATGAGTTACTGTCTCTTTGCACGTGGCCAGAATGAGCCTCAGACTCAAAACCTTGTCTGCGTTCTGGTATTTCCTGGTTGCATTTTCTTGATTCCTTTATTGCACTTTTATTTCATTATTTTCTTCTCCACAGAGAAGATATGGATGCAGATTGTGTTTTTATATTATGTTCTGTGATCCTTTAAGTTATTAGTCTGTGCCTGAGCAGTCGACCAAGAGTCAAATCAACGTTCATCACTCCGGTGTTTAAAGACTTAGATTCAAATGTTTTTTTTCCTATGCATGGATAATAACTGTAGGATCATTTTGGAGCAGGAAGGCATCTTCTAGGTGCATATGGTGCACATATTGGACAGGAAGAGAAAGCAGCTCTAGAATCAAGCCATAGGGCTTGTAAAGGTCCAGTGGACCTGGTATGGTCCTGAGGATGTGACATGGGAGCATGAGGATGCTATGTAGGTCAGAGTACCTGCATATTTTTGAAGAATTTGAAAATCTTGCTCATATTATGTAAATGAGTTACACTGAGGACAATGCAAAAATAAGGCGAGGGGATTGTAATATCCCAGGTCAAGCCCCAGTGAAATGTACTGATGTTTGTAGGATGGTGAGCCGAGTGTTGATAAGCTGGTAGGATTATGTGTTATAGGCCGAATAACCTAGATGCTAAGGCCAATGAGTTTGATTTTTGTATAGGTAATTATGAAGATCATTAATAAAAAGTATACATCGTTGCGTGTAGACTGACCATGAAGAAAGAGTGATGGGGGACGAAGCTCCACTAGGTAGGGAAAGGGATGGGACTGAGAGGATAGGAAGGAGGGGCTAATATAGAGAGCTTAACCCAAGGGAATATTATAATATATTCCTGAAAATCTTGACGTTGTGAGGGCATTGGAGAGTGGAACCGCATGCACGTTCCAAGTATATAATTTTATATTTCTTCGATTTGTATATCTACTAATAACTATAAAACATATTCACACTGTAATTTTTATTAATGTGATACATAGTAGTGTTTTATTTTTCCTTGTGTTTGAAAATTGTGGAGATTTTTTCATTTTTCTCTAGTTAAAATTTATAAAATTTCTTTTGATTAGATTAGTGTGGAAATGTGGTTGTTTATGTTCCTGGATTTTGAGTAATTCTTCCAAAATCAAATTTGGTCCAACGGTCTTTAGCACTATCAACAATTGTAAACACCCCTACAAGGAAACCTCAAACACAAATGCCCACAACGAATATCAAAATAACATGGCTATGTCGTTCAAACAAATAATTTAACACAGTCACACAACTCTCTCTGACACAAAGGCTCTCACACAACTCTCTCAGAGGCAGATCTTTAGCTATAATATGTGGGAGGGCTCAAGTTTAGTTATAATATGTGTGCCTCATCAAAGAATCTCAGAGGAGGCACCATGCAACCTGCATGAAATGGATAAATATGATAAATATGGCAGTAGTGATCAATGGATTCGTGGTAATGTTGAATCTTATGAAGCTTAAGACAACAAAACAATAATATGTGAGACATTTCCTTAATCTCCATTAATTTCCCTATGGGGCTTATACCTAATTCATACTCGGCTTATACCTAATTCACGCTTGCTTACCATTAAGACTAAAGCTTAGATTGGAAGTTTAAACATGTTTTTTTTTATATATTTTTTCATTTATATATTCAAAAATAAGATTTTCAAGAATAAGAATTGTAACTTTTTCACATTTTCTTCTGCATTTTTTTAATATATAAAATTGAAATTTGATTAATATATATAAATGTAATTTGAGTTATAAATAATGTGTATATTTTTATTTTATAGGATTTCAAGAATAAGAATTATAACTTATTTTTGGTAGCTTTCACCATTTCTCTTGGAACGATCTCATCAAAGTGGATGGAGTAATTCCAAATCAATTAGTGGCATAAACAAATGAAAGCACTCTTCAGTTTTCAGTGCTTAGATCATTGCTCCAATATGAAAACCTCGAGGTATGTTTTTTCTCTGCACATGTAGGGTTTTGAGATATCAAGAGTGTTCTCTAGGGTTTTTAATAAATAGAAGTTGGATGTTTGTGTTTGGTAGGGTAAACATATTGTGTAGAGAAAGTGCGAGAAGCCATGAATTAAGTTAGCTAAAAGAGAGAAAATGAGGTGATGCGCATGTAGAATCCGTGAATTAAGTTACAACAACATGCTTCTTTAAAGGACTTTTGGAAATTTAGCAAAAATAATTTAAATTATGAATGCGATCATCTTGGACTGTGTTTTTCTGGATTCTTTGCCATAACATATAACCATGTATATCATTCTTTGTCAATATGTTGAATTTAAGTCATATCAAGTGTATGCTAGGCAATATTAAATCGCCTTGTTATTGGGTGCTACAACTAGGAATTGATTTCATGGATCACACATGTAATTGGTTTCAAGGATATATATGTAGTTATCTCTTGCAAGGTGTCTGCAATTTTTTCTTATCCATTTCATGGTATTGTTTGTGCTAGGATATCAAATAGTGCCATAATGAAGCTTATTTTTATATTAGAGAACTTTCCCTTAAGTAGTTATGCCATGACATAGGAGTTGAATAAGTAGGGTTAATATTTCTGCTTGGGTAATATTTGTACTAGGTTTATTTATCATAGTGATTATGACTGCAAGTATTGGCCCCTGGTTACGTTCGTTCAACAACAATGAGTTATAAACAGTTTCCAACGTACAGTAGAATGTTTAGCTATCATTTTTGTCTCTAAATTTACCCACTCAAACAATCAATAGGGAGACCAATCAAATCCCTTTAATTTTCCAATTAACAATAAAAAAAATTGAAATCATGGAAAGAAAGATCTTATAGTATCTCTTGTTAGTGTTAGATCACGATGCTAGCTAAACAAGTTCTCCTTCATTGAGTTCTTTCATTATTGAGTGCAATAATATCCATACCAGTAAATCAAGGACAACTGTGAGTTACCATAATGCTATCCTCCACACGCAGTCTGAAATCCCTTTAACTCTTTCAATTTTCTTCAATTTTGATAGACAATTGAGTCTCTGTTGACAAATGTCACCCAATTTAATGCTCCATACTAAATAATCTAGACATTATATTCTTCATTATTAATTAAGCAAGTCATATATTAAATTCTGCTTTCATTTACCGTGAAGAAGATAAACGATATGGATAGTCGACTAAGAGGTGAATAAAAATTATAACAGATTTATCAATACAATACAAACTTGGTTACAATAATAAGCATTGTTACATTGCAAAGTTATTGTGAATAGATGGTTAATGAGAAATATGAATATATTGAGCTTGATTCCAATAATAAGCATTATTACAAACGAATTAATGTGAAAAATTATTGTGAATAGATGGTTAATGAAAAATATGAATATATGGAGATCATTCACTTATAGTAATCGAATCATAACACATGTCATTAAATAACATAAGTTTGAATTTATTATGAGACATTTAATTAATTAAACATTGTCTTTAATTTTATTTTCACGAGTTAGTGTGTCACCTTTTAAATCATTAAACATTATACAATTATTAATAACGTTTATTAGGGTTAGGGTTAAAATAAAATTAGGGTTTGGGTTGTTCTTTGTTAATGAGAACTGAAAAATATTTAAAAATGTTAATGAAAACTAAAAAATATTTAATAATGTTTTGTATTACAGATATATTGTATTGTTACTTATCCCGAAATAGTTGTAAGAGTTGTGTGAGAGTGGTAGTTATTTTAAAATTAAAGAATATTATAATGTGGACTCTTGATGCCTAGAATTCCTCGAGAAGAAAAGTGGAGGAATCCAAATGTGCAGAAATTGACCGGGAAAACGTCTTGAAATGCCAATAAGATTGGAATTGAAATGTCCCTCAGTTGATATTAGTTGACTGTGGAATGAATAAAGAAGATTGATATTAGTTTGGTGTTAGTTGAGTGTTTTAGGGTTCCATGATATGCAAATCCATGTTTAAAATATTAAGCAAAAATATTTAATAATGTTTTGTATTATTGATATATTGTATTATTACTTATTCAATTATAAGAGTGATGTTTCAGTGATAGTTATTTTAAAATTAAATAGGTTATTTTCTTTTCTTTGAAATTAAATTAATAATAATAATAAATTTAATAAAATATTTTTTTATAAATAAAATTATTTAGTTATTTAGATGTACTCTTAAAAATGATCTGGTGTCACAATGTGACATCGCATTGCAAATTTTTTTTTGAAGCATAACAATGGGACAAATACAACCCATAGTCGTATTGTGTTGTACACAATCGAATGTGGAAATGTGAGAGGCATAGACCAACATTGGAATGAGACGAACATTTCCTCACATTCCATTGTGATACACATATCTTGATGTCGTATTGTGATCGACATTTCAAGACATAGAAATGTGTTACACATCGCCCTGTAGTTGTAATATGACACACATATCCCGAGGTCACAACGTGTCGAACATAAAAACTTTGCAATCTACCAAACATAGTAACTTCACATTGTGATGAACATAAATGGACATCGCAATGTGATAAACATAACCTTGTCATCATAATGTGATGAGCATATCCTTGTGTTCTAATGTGACACATGTATCCTGATGTCGCACTGTGAAAGACATTTCCAAACATTGCAGTGGGACAAACACAACCCATTGTCGCAATGTGATGTACACAACTGAATGTGGCAATGTGGCAAACATAGAGAAACATTCCAATGAGATGAACATTTCTCATCATCGCAATGTGATGGACATAGCCCACAATCAGACTGTGAAAAACCTATTCCAACACCATAATGTGACAATAAAAAATATTCATCGTAATTTGATGACCATAACCTTACGATCTCATGTGACGAACAAAAGTTGATGTCACAATGTGATGAACAAAATCTGATGTTGCAATGAGACAAACAAAACATGATCAACATTGCAATACAGTAGTGCCATTGTAAACTTTGGTTAGACATAATCAACATGGCCCACCATAATCAGACCCACATGGTCAACGAAGGAAAGCCGTGGGCATAGTCAACCATAGTCAACCATGGTCTTGGTCAACCACAATCAACCATGGTGAAGGACAACCATGATCAATCATAGTCAACCTTTCCTTCCCAATGTTAATGAAGCTTTACCAAAGTGAACCATGCTCATGGTCAACCGTAAGAAACCATGGTCATGGTCAATCATAGTGAACCATGCTCATTGTCGAGTGATGTATTATTGTATTAATAATTTAACATCTTACATTATACATTATACATTAAGGTAATAATATTTTAATTTTTACATTTTATAAATGCAATAATGTACTATTAATGTATTGATACTTTAATATTGTATTACCAATGTATTACCACTTTATCAATGTATTACTTTATCATTGTATTAATAATTCAACAATGTTTTAATGTATAAATACTTTAGTAATGTTTTAATTAATTTATTAATACTCTAGCATTGTATTAATTAATATTGTATAAATGTGTTAATTAATTCACACATTATGTTATTAATGTATCAATTAATTAGTACGTTACATTATACATTAATGTATTAATACTTTATTGATTTTTCCAAATATTAATAAGTTAGCAATGCATTTATTAATGCATTTAATATGTTAAATGTATTAAATGTTTAAAATGTATTTTTTTTTATTGTTTCTCTAAAAATGTATTATTAATGTATTACTTTATTAGTGTATTAATACTTTAGCACTGTATTAATTAATATTGTATAAATGTATTAATGAATGAATACATTACATTATTAATGTATCAATTAATTAATACATTACATTATTAATGTATCAATTAATTAATACATTACATTATAATTTATACATTAATATGTTTCAATGTGATGCACATATTCTAATGTCACATTATAACATACATTGTCAGATGTAGCAATGTGTTGTTTATCGCCTTGTCATCGCAATGTCACACACATATCCCAAGGTCACAATGTGTCAAACATTTCCAAACGTCACAATGTGTCGAACATAATAACGTTGCAATCTACCAACCATAGTAATTTCACAATGTGACGAACATACCCTCATATTTGAATGTGACACCTGTATCCTGACGTCGCATTGTGATAGATATTTCCAAATGTCACATTGAGATGAACACAACCCATTGTCGCAATATGATATAAACAAACGAATGTGGAAATGTGACAAGCATAAACCAACATTTAAATGAGATGAACATTTCCCAACATCACAATGTGATGAACATAGACCACTATTGGATTGTGACAAACTTATTCCAATGCCATAATGTGACCAAAAAAAATCCTTCGTTGTAATTTTACGATCTCATGTGACGAAGAAAAGTTGATGTCACAATGTGACAGACAAAAGTTGATGTCACAATGGGACGAACAAAATCTGATGTCGCAATATGATGAAAAAAAACATGATCAACATTGCAATGCAATAGTTCCATAGTAAACTATGGTTAAACATAATTAGCATGGCCCACCATAATTAGATCCACATGGTCAATGAAGGTCAGCTATGGGGATGGTCAACCATAATAAACCCTAGTCAACCATAGCCAAGTCAACCATAGCCAACCATGGTCATGGTGAACCATAGTGAACCAAGATCATTGCCAATTAATGTATTAATGTGTTAATAATTTGAAATGTTACATTCTACATTAATGTATTAATAGTTTTTTTTTTACATTATATTAATGCAATAATGTATTATTGATGTAGTAATAATTTAATAATGTATTGCTAACATCATTAAGGTCAATGGTTAAACATAATCAACATGGCCCACCATAATCACATGGTAAATGAAGGCCAACCATAGGTATGGTCGACCATAATAAACCATGGTCAACCATAGTCAACCATGGTCATGGTCAACCATAGTCAACCATAGTAAAGGATAACCACGATCAATCATAGTCAACATTTCTTTCCCAAAGTCAACTAAGGTCTACCTAACCATAAGAAACCATAATCATGCTCAACCATAAGAAACCATGATCATGGCCAATCATACTGAACCAAGGTCATTCTCAATTAATGTATTAATGTGTTAATAATTTAACATGTTACATTATATATTTATGTTTTAATACTTTAATTTTTACATTATATATTAATGAAATAATGTATTCTTAAAGTATTAATAATTTAATAACGTATTACTAACGTCATTAAGGTTAATATATTACTACTTTATTAATGTATTACTTTATTAATTATGCCGAAAGACGTATACCTATTGGAGATGGGCACAATTAATCACTTTTTAATCTAAAATTCTAATCTAATGACTAACAATTGAAGATGCTCGCATATTCTTAGTCATCCTCCCAAATCAATGAATGTGATTTACTCTTCATAACTTCGTTGTAACCTGTGTACTTTGTAACATTTACCTAATCATATTAAGAAATTACTGTACCACCATATGATTGTCACGTTTAACTGATTAACCTTTGGTATTACCACATTTGAAATTAACTTTTAGATTTCCTCAACTCTATGTGTGTTTCAGCTATCCTTTCAACGTTCACCAACCACTTTGTGACTGTACTAGTATATTAATACTTTATTAATATATTACTTTATTAATAATATTAATATATTAATTTGAAAATATGAAATGAATGAACTTATACCAACCATTTTATAAAAGTGATCATTGCTGGTTTTAATACTTCAATTTGTTTTTATCTGTTTTTATCTATATAGATTGTATATAAGAATTTTCATTACACTTGTATATAAGAATTTTCATTACACTTAAACGTAATCTCCAACTTTCATCAGAGATTTTGGAAAATCATATATATATATATATATATATATATATATATATATATATATATATGAATGTACGTAATCTCCAACTTTCATCAGAGAACTTATTTCCAAGATCCGTCAATGTTACATGGGAATGTGTCATGCTTGGACATGAATTACATGGCAATATGACAATGAATAGATAAATCGGCGTAATTAATGATACATGGAAATATGTATCATGTTGGGAACAAAAGAGTTATCGGAAATTGGGAATGCAAATTAAATTGCCTCGCTACCAAGTCAGTGATGGAAGCATCGGCGTTCGATACAAGTTGTAACAGCCACCGGAGGACTGTGGTATGAAGTTGATGGTACAGAACAAGATGTGACAACCCAGAGCCACTACAAGGTCATATTATCCATTTGGAGGATTTTTACAAAGATTGACGGTTACGGTGAATTTTTAACTGTATTTGACGGGCAATTCGCCCGTCAAATTCCAGAACCGGTGGACTCGGTGTTTTTGGTAGCAGAACTCACAAACTCAGGCGTTGTGGGATCCGGTAACGTCATGGAATGAGATGAAAGCATCAAAATTATTGTAGACATTGATGGACGAAGGGACGAGTCCGCTTGTGTACACAAAAGACCAACATGAATGCATCTCAACACTTGCCGCTCATCGCACGTTTCAATTATCGTCGGATCAATCATCTGGACAATATTTCCTTGTTTGTATAATGTCCACGCCTGCATAATCACATCGGATCATCATTTTGATATTTAACGTTCTCCTTAATAACGAGTGTAGAAACAAGTAATTCACATTAAAGTATATCATTAAGGAAACCCGTAAGCTAATACTTCGATAAATGGTTTATAGATGAACTTAACATGGCCTGGGTAACGAAGAAATGCTCAGTTGGAAATACAATGATAACAGGATGAGGATATCTCACCCATCCTAACAGCATCTGCATTTCAGTTGACAAACTGAAATCCCTGTTCCTTCTTCCAGTGATACTTTCCAGGAGAAGAACGCCAAAGCTGTACACATCAGCTTTTACMGATAATTGCCCYTGCATARCATACTCTGGAGCCATATAYCCGCTGCATATCCAAATTACATTATCG
>JZKD02S2273545.1:0-17474 GCA_000966675.3 Picea glauca
TTCATGTAGTTTTTTGTGCAGAATTTGATGAAATTGGTTGTAGATACATTTTTTCCTTGAAAAAAAAAAACAATTTCAAACAAACAATCGTCCGAATTGGAATTTGGGAGGCCAAGATATCATTGATTTAAAATTAACAATTTTCAGGGTTTTTCTGAGCGTGATTGCATGATTTTGCATATTTATGTAGCAATTGGTGCAGAATTTTCCAAAACCAATTGTAGAATTGAGATTCTCTCACAAAACCAACCAAGTTCAAAAAAAAAATCGTTCGAATCAAAGCTCTGAAAGTGAAGACATCATTGATTTAAAATCAACAATTTTCAAGGTTTTTCATGACGATCGCGAGAATGAGAAACACATAATTTTTTATAGGTTATTCAAATTGGTGCCAAATCAATGTCATTGGATAGAATATTTTTAGAGATTTCTTTTGGTATATTATATGTGGTGCTTCCAATGGATATTGCATGTGCTACAACCTTTGAACAATTTCACTCTCACTTCCTCATGGGCCTAAACAATGTTCTTTGACATATGCAAGGCTTCACAAATAAAATGGAGTGATATAGTATAGAGACTATATGCAATTACATCAGGGAAGAACATAATCAAGAAATATATGCTTGGTATTATTTCAAGGCCGCTTGTGATGATTGGTACATGGATAGTTTTTATTTCTAGGATGACAACCACTTTGATGACTCTAGTCCACCTTATGTAGAGCACATTATGGAGAGCAGTCAAGAGCCTTCTCTGAATACTATTTTTCAATTTTCTTATTCTCTAGTACTAGTGGATGATTTTTTTGATGGATCTACATATTTGGATCCACATGACCAATGTAGATATTTCAAGCACCATTCTCAGGTGGCTATCGAGTCTCGATATATTCAATAGGGGGTTCACATAAGCACTTGGACATGGGACCCAGGTTTACAATGTAGCTTGGACTACTTCAACATGGTGGCTAGTGTAAGGTCCTCAAATAGAGATATGCGACAACCCTCGCCCAAGTCCTCAAGGAGACGAAATTTGGGGTTTCTCTGGCACCCAAGGGTCACACTAGTTGGGAAAGTGGGTGCCTTGGGTGCATGAGCGCACCAAGGCGCTATCCCAAGCATGATGCGAAGGATGGGGTGGAAGAAACCAAGAGAAGAGGTGCATCGAATGAGCAGAAGAGTCGGCTCGACAAGGCATGCACAAGGCAGGGGCACACCAAAGAAGTTGGGGTGCATCGACATGAGGAGTGCACCCAAGGTTGGGGCGCATCGGTCCCAAGGGACGTGAAGGTTGATGAGTGCACGGGTTCATGGGTGCATTGGTTCACGAAGGGGCACATCAGTTCGTTTGGGCATGTTGGTTCGTAAAGGGGTGTGACACACCCAAAGGACTCAATGGTTCACAAGGGTGATGTTTAAAGTCCATATAAGAAAACAAGGCATGCAACCAAGAAGGAAAAGTGAAGAGGGAAAGATCAACACCAAGGTTCTAAGGAAAATTCAGACAAGGAGGGGTAAGCTCCCTCAAGGAGCCAAGTCGCTCCACATGGGAGAGCTTGTGCTACCTTGAGGTGATTCTATGGACAGAGTTGGAATGACCTTCTTTGGATTGAGTCTAGTAAGCAAGGTGACTTTGAATTTTGGGGAAGTCTTGTTGTAGGTCTGGGTGAGGCATGCTATGAGATAGAACCGAAGGTCTGTGAAGTCCTTCGAAAGAGAAGAGACGGTGAGTCTGTGTTGGGCACACCACAAGATTTGTGAAAGTTGTTTTGAGGGATGAGTCTTGGTATGACGAATCTGTGTATGAGTTTCTTGGTGAGGTGAGGCAATTCATACAAATCTACCCAAGTTGTAAATCGAGCAAGTAGTGCTCATATTGTAATTTTTTCTCAATAGTAAAACTTAGTTGGGTGTTAGGCACGTCTTGTGGAACCCGCACTATTTCTATGTGTCTTTTGTTTTCTCTGCAAGTGTTCTCTTTGTTTCACATGTTTATTGATATATGCTTAACTGACTAAGTGTTAAGATTGTTAACAAATAGTCTAAGTATACAAGTGAGTAGTACTAGAGTAGGAGTGTGACTCGCCCATAACCTAAAACAAAGTATGGGTATGCTCTAGGTGAAGAGGTGTAGTCCAGACGAAGTATCCTTGGTGTTTCCAAGTAGCTAAGTGATAATCGTTGCAGTGTCGCACATCCTCAAGAGGTGCATGATCATAAGATCTTGGCAGGCATCATGTGGGGATGTGACAATTAGCACTTCTACATGGGACCCCATTTCTATAGCCTAATTCAACATTATGGTCCACACGTATCCATTGTACCCTGGTATATGGTTGTACTTCCTCATAACAAGCGTTGAGGACAACACTTTCTTAAGTGGGGTGGAATGTAGTGTAGCTAGGGGAATAATATGGGGTACCTAGGGAGGTACCCAAGGGGAATAATAGTAGATATGTATTGTTATGTATGAAGGTCACTTTCAGTAAATAAGGCCTAATGTGTGTTACCCCTCATCCTAGGGGTAACCAAGGAGATGATTTATCGAGGCCCGCAAGTAGAAGACATGGAGTGTCAAGAGCCAAATGACCAAAAGAGCCCACATTGAGAAGATAAGTCCCCTCCTCTCCACCACACATCACCACTCATCGACAACATCATAGCAGCTTCCACCACACCAACCTGGCCCAAAAAAGGAAAACAAGTATTGCTTCATGAGGTAACAAGTCCAGTCTCATGGTAAGTTTCACCTTAATACTTGAAACATTTGAGCAGGCTGCAAAGGGTCCTTTCTTGATTATGGAACGTTTTCTTGGAAATTATACATTTTTCCAAATTTCACCTTGGTGGTTGACACAGTCTCCTAGTAAGTTGGTCACCCTATGGAAAAGGATTTCTACTGGGGGGTCTATTTGAAGGGTCGTCATACCATTTCCACTCATACTTACCACTTTCCATATTTATTCCCCTATGTTTCCTCATCTTTTGGGTTTTCAGGTTCATTGACCCCAAGAAGATTGTATACCTAATTTCATGGGAAGAAGGGGCCAAAGGCCCAGAGGTGTTGCAACTAGCACTGTAAAAATCAAAAGCCATAATCTATCCTTCTAGATGCTCGCCCTAAGGTCCTTAGAGCCATGAAATGTTTCTCTATAAAATTAAAGGACCTTTTAAAAGAAAATAAATAAAGAGTGTCATGCTTGATGGGGGAGTGCATTGTGGTGTTCATTTATTTCCAGTGCACGTAGCACTTAATGTATTCTAACTTCAAGTGGCATTGCGGTACTATTTTTATTTCCATTTCACATAGTACTCAATGTTCAGACCATAAAAATAAAGACAAATAAAGGGCTTGGAAAAATGTTGCATTGCAAACCAAGGTATGCAGCGCACCCTCCACAAAGACACCCATAGATGAGAAAATATGATCGCTTGATATGTCAAGAACGCCATGCCCAAGAGTCTTTCCAAAATCTACCTCATACTCACTACATGATCTAGAGAGGTTCTTCTTGGGAAACATTCCTTGACTTGAGGATTAGCTTACCCAATAGGTCACCATGACACCCCTCACATACCTAAATTTGGCCAAGTTTATAAGGTCTTTGAGAATTTGTTTAATTTGAAAAGAGGGGAAGTAATGCACTTGTATGGATGGTTCTTTTATTAAATGTGGATTACTAGGCACGATTCATATGACTTGTGGACCCTTGGAGGGCGTATTTTCCTTTCTTTGCGAGACCTTTCTCAATGAAAGCTATTGATGGAGGGACTAAGCCACTTGGACCTTCATAGGGATTTGAAAGTCTGCTAGAAGGATGTTGCGCCCCACACATTGGAGGCCTAGGATGATGAACGTTGCACCTTGGATGATGTCCCTAGCACTTGAACGAGACTTGAAATCATGAAGAGGATATGACGTCATCCTCCTATGCCCAAACGTCCCTCCTTTAGAGCATGACGCCACACTTTTGAGGGGATGTTTGGCACATTTGGTGCACTTGGTGGTGTTGTGGGATTGAGACCCCACATTATTGCTTGACTTTGAGATGATGTGGCACCTTCCTAGCTTGAAATCCTATCCTTTGGAGGCTTACCTTCACACGTTCCACCTTGGGTAGGATCTTTATGGGCTTACATTCCATCATTTTGCTATTTTTTGTCATTTTGTAGCCTATGTGGACAAAAAGAGCAAATTGAATTGCTAATTAAGTGTTCTAATTTTGGTTTTAGCCTAAAATTATGGATTTAATTGTAATGTGGACAAACTATGACTTGGGTTTTCCTCATATAAATAGAGGCAAGTCATTTTCATTTTCTCATAACTCATCACTTGATAATATTACTCTTTGGACTGCAATTTTGGCCTCTCTTTTTCTTGTGCAAATGGATGCAAAGTCTTGTTTTGGAAGATTTAAAGGCTAGTGATTTCTCTTGGTGGTCTCTCTTGTTAAATCGTTGGACGATTTATTAGTAGTCAAGGTTTCTTTCACGCTTTCTGTTCGATTTGGTGAGTAATTTCTACAATCTATTGTTATCTTTCTTGTTTAAATTCAAAAAGAATATCTTAAACCCTAGGAGGAGTAAAAGGGCTTACACCCTCAACCAAAATTTATTCTTCTTTGTTATTGAAGGGATATAAGGCTTTCCACAAGGAGAAAGAAGATTTACACCCTTGTTTCAAGGCTTGGATAGTTTTTTCTTTTTTCTCTAGGAAGTAAAAGGGTTTACACCCCTAGAGAAATTATTAAACCCTAGGTCATCTTGGATTTCAAGCTAGACAATTTGGAAGGATTGTTGTTTTCTTGGATTTTATAAGGGTTTAACTCTCAAGAAAAAATTCTTCTTGCTCTTTGGTTAGTCTTCCTTCCAAGGAAGAGACTCCATTCACCCAATAACAGGTCAGTAATCTTTGCATTGGAGATTATATATGTTGCATTGATAAACATGAAAATTGAGGTATTGAAATTGATCACATTGGATTTGAACTTTACATGCTTTAGACTCTCTTCTACATCAAATGAATTTTGTTTTGTCAAATGATTATTATGATGTAATAAACTTTAATCTACATCCCTTAGGGTTGCAACAAACACTCTTTCTCATACAATATCTCCACTTTTCTACTGCTGAAATTTGCTTGTGAGCTGTGATAATTAATCTATTGTTAAAGGGCTATTGTTTGGAGGACTTACTTGTTGATTTCAGTGGTTAGAATTTGTTGTTGTAGAAAATGTTTTCTACAACCATAGGGATGTCACAAAAATTGTTGATAACACTCTTCTGCAGCCCTCCTTTTCCATCAAAATATTGGCTTAAGCATTGGAATATTGTTTCCTAATTATAAGATTTGTTATCCAATATTACACGTTGATTTTGATGGTCTGATTTACAGCTCTTATATTTTTATCGTTGTTGATATATCATTGTTATATGCTGCAATTTTGGGACAACAAGAATTATTTATTTTTTCCCTCTTGTATCGGGGCTTATTTCATCATATATTGTCTTGGTTTGGGTTGTTTAACATTTGTTTTGCAGATACTATCAATTGGAGGCATTGTCCTTGACCTATACTCATCCTATATCAAGCCTCAAGACCCTTTAATCTTGACCTGTAGGGGTGGTTCCTTCAGCTCTTGGCCTTTTCCCTCACAATACCACTAGGGTCATCTAGGAAGCCTCCCTTATGTTGGACTTGTCCATCACTAAAATGAGGGGGATATCTATTGAGGTGATAGCAATATGTGTCCCTAGTTGTGTCACATGTTTGTCGTTTCGCTTGGGATTTTCCCTAACTACAAATCGTGCGATAAAAATTTTGGTGTCGTTTCCGGGGAGGATTTTGAATCCTTTATGATCCCATAACGACTCTTAGCAAATCTATCCCAAAGCCTTTACATCTAGCTTGTATGACGAATCCATTTGATGGAATTTCCCTTTTGACTTTTGATGAGATTTTCTTAAGGTTCATCTGACAAATCCACAACCTAAGAACCCCTCCTTTCAAAGGACTCTTCCCAAGAGAAGGTTCAAAACTTATCAAGTTTATCAACGAAGGCCTCCCCATAACCCACATGTGGTCAAAAATTTGTTCAAAGGAAGCTTTCCCTTTTCCCCAATGGCTCACCCTTGGTCTAGAAACCTTTACAAGCCATTGAATATGGCCAACATCCCTAGATACCCTAATAACATGCTGAAGGAATCTCACAATTGGTTACCAATGTTCACCGGAAACATTGTTATTATGGYTGAAGAACACCTTKACTCTATCAGTGTGGCTATGGAATATAAYAGTGTGGAACATGAGGATGTTGCAATGAAATTACTAGATTCCTCTCTTGATGAAGATGCTAAGAAGTGGTTCAGAAGCATACCCAATAATCACTTGCAACCATATCWAGCTTTCACAAATTTGYTCAAGAAGAGACATACCAAAAAGAAGGATAGTGGAATGTTKTTGATGCAATTCAACCAAATTAAAAATAAAGAGAACAAAACAATGAAGGAATTTGATTATAGATTCGACAACTTGTTCAGCCAAATCCCAAAGGATTTGTTCCCACCAGAAGCAGTCGTTCTCCTTCTTTATTTGAATTCTTTTGAAGGATAGTTTGGTTTTATCCTTAAGGAAAAAATTCTTGACAGTTTAGCAAAGACCAAAGAATATATTGTGCAGATCGAATAACATCTTATCAATTCTAAAATTGAACCTTTTCAGTTCCCTTGTACCAAAGTAGAACTTAAGACAAATATGTCAACCAACAGTGTAAAATATCTAGTCACACTTTTAGCTCAAAATTTTGATCAAATGAATACTCAATTCGTCCAAAGCTAGAACTAGATCATGAACTAGTTAATGAATTTAGAGAGGCGTCATTATGATCCAAGACCTCAATTTATTAAATAGCAAAAGGAAAACACGGGTTGGAATTCAAAGCCAAGGAAAGAAGCAAAGGCACCTGACACCCTGAATCTTGTTGGGATGGTTAACATGGAAGGATCATCGTGGTGTTTTCCTTGTGAAGAACCTCATTGGGAACATGAATTTCCAAGACAGAGGGAAGAAGAAGATCCAAGCTTTGTAGACCGGTTGAAATTCACTGATACAACTTACACATTCAAAGATGATGAATACATTGACATCACGAAGGAACAATTTGAGGAAGTCAGGAAGCGGGTAGCTAGACAAGCTCAGTTGGAAATATTGAACCAAATGGATGAAGGCTTGAAGGAAAAGTTGAGGAAAAGGGAAATTTTGACATACTCCAAGAGAAACAAAGTTCCAGCCTCGCCTCCTCCAACAACAAAGGCAGTTCCTCCACCTCCTCCACCTCCTATACATGACCTACTTCCGCAGCCTGTGCCAGCAAATTAGGATCTTCGCTTGAACATAGACATACCTAGTATGATTGGAAAGATGAACATGGTGGTGCCCATGGTCGATATGTGCAAGATTCCTTATATGAGGAAATAAATTTTGAAGACTTTGAAAATATAAGAAGAGGTAGGGGATCCTCCGGTAATTTTAAATATTATGTATCATGGGAATTAGAGAGAAGACACTCAACCTTTTTACCTCTCTCTAAGCATGAATGGTTTTCATCTGAACAATTGTATGTTGGATTATGGGGCTTTGGAAAATGTGATGTCATTGAAGGTCATGAAACAACTCGGTTTGAAAATGACCTGTACTTATGGAAACATTTGTGGCATCGATTCAAAGAGAGTAAAGGTTCACGGTCTCATAGAGGATTTGAAGGTTTAATTACAAGTGTTTCCCCACATCGAGATCAATATGAATGTGGTTGTGATCAATGTGCTAGATGCTTGGGGCATTCTCTTTTCAAGAAGTTGATACATTACCCTTGGTGTTTTTCTCTGTATGGACTTTAGTCATGTGCATATCCCTATGGGGGATGGGGCATTTGAGATTCTGTATAGTCTATCGGTTGCCAAGAATCATGTTATTGATCCAAATAGCTTTGATTATTGGAGTGATTGTGAATATGATGTGGCACCTCAGATCATGGATTATGATCCTTGGGATTTATTGTAAGCAGGAGAATATTATATTGATACACTATTGTCTAAGACAGATAAGTATAAGGAAAATCTTGTGAAATACCAGGGAAGGATCTAGGATCCATCAAGATACTGAATAAGGACGAGGGAAATAATGATCAAGAGCGATAAAAATCTATCAAACAAATGGTTGAAGGAGATCCTCCCATACAACCTTACATTGAAGATATATCATATGTTTAATTTGATGAAGGTATCCTTGCACTCATGTGGGATAAAAGGAAAGGAATGTCAAAGTATGACAAGAAAAGTGAAATTGTATGGCTTGGCCCTTACATTGTAAACAAGAAGTCTAAAAAGGGTACTTACTATTTATCTGCCATGGATGGGAGGAAGATTCCATTATGAGTTGATGGGTGTATCCTCTAACCCTTTGTAGATGAGACTTGATTTTTGATTTCTACATACCTTGGGCCCCAGGTAAGTAGTAATGGACTTTTCAATCACTTCATAATTAACTTAGTGAGAAAATGAAAAGTTGTGCATTTAATTATCAATCTGGGGTCGTATCTTACTTACGAATTGTCGTGCACCGTATATGCAAGAGTAGTGTTGTGATGGCTATAAGAAGTTGCAGTACTTTTAATGTCACGAGTCGAAATTTCAAGATACTTAATTAAGTCACCGAGCTACATTATTCCTAGAATTGCAAAGTAAATGTCACGTGAAATTAAATCACACTCGTAGAAAGGAAAACTATGCTAATGTTTAATGGTGACTTGCTCAAGTAAAATGATGATCTTGTTGTAACAATTATGTGTTTGTGTTTATAAAACCAATAATATCAATACCAATCTTTCACAAATATAAGAGAAAATAGAATGAAGTAAAGTTGCAAGCGGAGTTGCAGCAATGGAGCTGCAGCACAAAGTTACAATGACACAAGTTGCAACAATGGGAGTTGCAGTAATGAAGCTACAAAAATGCAAGTTGTGGTAACGAAGTTGCAACAACAAAGCTACAACATGAAGGCTATAGTAATTCAAATGGCAACAACATGAGTTGCAACAACATTCCATGTTTACAAACTTACATGATTTGAATCAACGTTGAGTTGCAGCTCAAAATCACAAAACTCACGTTATAAATAAACTAAACATCAACCACACTTGAGTTCCAATGAACTATGAATATGGAATTGCAACAAATTAAGAAAAAAAAAATAGCTAAAAAAATCAAATAAACATAACTAAAATGCTAAATCCTACTTTTTAATATATAGGAAGTACCTAACTAAGGAGGGGGTCCTACCCCCTTAAACAAGGCACTAGGCTACAAAATCAAAATCACATAAACGTTCAACACACCATCACACGAATAGGAGAAGAAAATAAATTATATTGCAAAAGTCTGAAGATTACAATAATGGTCGAATGCTTATCGCTAGAATAATTCTCCCCTCCCCCATCTCTAGGGGAGATGGGGTTCTTATACAGTATATTGATGTCTAAAATAACACAAGGGGACGAATGGACAACCTCGAGAATCGGTTGTTCATCCGTTGACATTTATATTGTCAAACTTTAGCAAATATTGGTCATGTGCTGACTTGGATTAGTTCAGCGACAGTTGGTAGGAAAACCGATTTATCTTTTGGTTGTCCACTTGCCTTCTGTCACTTTCCCATGTGAGAAGCATTCCATGACTGTCGGTTGTATTTTTTAATGTTGTGCTGGCAGAATTTGTACTTGGAGTTGTAGTACGGGATCGTACTCGGAGTTGCAGCAACGAAGAGTACAATTTGAGTTGTAGGAGTTGTATTGTGCTTAGAGTCACAACAACATAGAGGAATTGTAGCCACTTGTGAGGATTTGCAGCTATAGTAAAGCAACCATTGTAAGGAGTTACAACTACTGTAAGGAAGTGTTAGTACATGAAAGTAGCAAGTTCCTTAAGAAATATGTAAGAATAGTATAAAAATGGCATGTGGGGAAAGATTCATACCTTAATGAAAAGTAAGGAAAAATTGGATAAGGAAAGTTTAAAAAAGGAAATGATCAATGGAAAATGATAGGGAAAATATATTAGACGGGTGTTGAAAGTACGCTCTCCTTTGCCATCAAAATCTTGGCTTAAGCATTGGAATATTGTTTACTAATTATAAGCTTTGTTATCCAATATTACATGTTGATTTTGATGGTCTGATTTGCAGTTGTTATATTTCTATTGTTTTTTATATATCACTATTATATGCTGCAATTTTGGGACAACAATATTTCTTGCTTTTTTCCCTCTTGTCTCGAGGCTTATTTCATCATGCATTGTCTTGGTTTGGGTTGTTTAACAATTTTTTTGCATATATTATCAATTGGCGGCCTTTTCCTTGACCTATACTCATCCTCCATCAAACCTCAAGACCCTTTAATCGTGACCTATAGGGGTGGTTCCTTCAGCTCTTGGCCTTTTCCCTTACAATCCTGGTAGGGTCTCTCAGGAAGCCTCCCTTGTGTTGGACTTGTCCATCACTAAAATGAGGGGGATATCTATTGAGGTGATAGTGATAGGTGTCCCTAGTTGTGTCACATGTTTTTCATTTGGTTTGAGCTTTTCCCTAACTACAAATCATGTGATAACAATGTGAACACAATAAATGTAAGAGGGTTTATGAAAAGGTTCCACCTAATAGAAGGTTCCTCCTCTAAAAATTTCTTAGGTGGTAGGTAGTATTATATAAAGGGGTATTGGCAATGTAATGGGCATGATTGAAGAGGTATTGTATTTGGAGCATAAATGATTAGGAGGTTTCCCCCTCGAAGAGGAAAGTGATCAAGAGTGGATCTCTTCCTTAAAAGGATTGATTGTATGGTGTTTCCCTAACTTAAAGGTTTTGGAAATAATAGAAAATGAAGCATTTATATATTCCTCTTGGATCTATTGTATGTGTTTTTGTATTCAGATCTTTGGTACTTAACATCCTCTTTCTTTAACATAAGGAAAAAGGTTAACAACCTAAATTTCAAAGGCATTTGGTAGTAGTGGAGGTCTACCCCATTAGTGGGTCATTTCAAGGACAAGCTAGCATGTATTCGTGGATAGAAACCATTGATGGTTGTTCTCATTGTCAATTGACAAATTAGTTATGATAGGTTTTTCTACCCTCCAAAAAGACAAAATAAATAAATTTAATTAAAGGTTCAAAGAATCAAATAGAGGAAGGAACATTTACTATTGAGTTTTCCTAATATATAAGGAGAGTCCAACTTCTTGAAAATGTTAACAATGATTTTCAACATGAAGTGTTTCTTCTACAAATGAAATTAGTAAAGCAAGTTAACAAAAAAAAAAATATGAGGAAATGATTTATAATTTGCAAATTAAGAATCAAATTCCAATTTTCCAAAATGTTGCAATTTAATGTGACAAAGAATCACAACAACAAAATTGTGAAGATGTAGAATGAAAATAATAAATTTGAACAAAGTCTTTGTTGACAAAGTTGAAGAAATTGTTTAAACCCAAAGGAATGTGGATTGTCAAGATGCAATAGTCCACTAATTTCAACAACAAATAAAAGAACTTCAACAATAGAATAGTATCATAAAAGGCACTTAGAAGGAAAATGTTAAAAACATTAGTAGAATCCTACCTAACAACAATAAATAAATCTTAAGGAATCATAATAAAAATCTGTTTCCAAGGTTCAAGAAGTTAAAAATGAAAAGAAGATGAAATAGAAAATCAAGAAACAACTCGTTAACCAAGAAGCATTAATAGATCCAGTTGAATAAAGAACACTTGTAAAACTCAAGGTACAAATGGTATATAGGGTAACCCTCAGATGTAATCAAAAATTAAAAATTGAGTGTCACTAATGAATATTTATCTATCATCGATAAAGGTCATTCCATTGATTGGCAAAGAGACACTTATGAATCTAGTGATAAATTGAAGATTCATCCATATCCACTTACCAAATTGTAGCTTAGCTCAAGGGTGTCAACACACCAATGAGTAGTAAAGCATAAATTCCTTATTCTCATATACTAAAAGGAAATTAATTGTTAGACCCTCTCATCACCCTAATTATAGAAGTTGTCGTAGGGAACAAATAAGATACCAACATCAACTAAAACAAAACTCAATCCACATTGCTAGATATCAAGATGCCAATTCGACTTGTTTTTAAAGGTATATTAAAAATTGCAATAGAAGAAGTCCTCACCAAATGTCGCACAATACAATTTTGAAGAAAACTAACTCAGGGTGGATTGAGCACCCTGCTACCCCCTCTCACCTAGGGATAACTAGAGGAGATCATGTCTCATGGCCTACAATGAAGACAATGATCCGGATTATGATATTGATCAGTATTCTCCATAGATAACAGCCCCTCAGATGCCTCCCCTCTCATCCAACTCAACTCATTTCACTTAATCAACATGGTTCAACCAATGACAGTGACCCAACACACATGAGGTACTAGTCATTGTTTCATATAAAGTGTGACATTTAATGCATTAGGAATTTAGATGAGCATCATGGGTTGAAGTCCGATAATGGATCGTGAACTTGGAAATTATGATTTTTTCCTTGTTTCATGTTGGTGGCCATCATTTGTGTCCTAGTCCAATGTTGTCACTCTTGGGGAATAGGGGTGCTACTGGGAGGCCTTGATAGGGATGGCGTATTGCTCCCTTCCATACTTAACACTTTTTATATTGATTCCTTTGTTGTCCTATCTTTTGGTAAGGTTGTTACATGTACCCCCAAAAGGCCCATGGTTCATTCTCCTATGAGAAAAAGGGATAGAATGTCGAGGTTGATGCAGTTGCTATAAAAAATCAAAAGAAAAGCATATTATAAAAGAAAGAAGAAACAATGGGATAATAATGACCAAGTCAAAATCCCAAGGTCAACTTGAGATCTTCCCCCTCTCTATGAGGTGATCGCCCCTAGTCCTAATGCACTGAATGCATGTCAATTAAAAGGACTTAATCCCAGTAAGAAAAAATGAATGCTTGAAACCTGAAAAGGGGACTTGCAAAATCAATAAAATAATATCAAAAGGCAAGAAAGGGGTTTGGAATACACACACTGTCAAGGAAATGGTATCTCAAGAAACAAGCACTCCCTCTACAAAGGTGCTCATGGGGATGGACGGAGCATGGTTACATTGCATGTCAATGACTCCATGACCATGAAGTAAACCCCATGTTAGCCCATTCATTATACTTACACTTTGAAAGGTTTCACATGAACTATCTCTCTACCTAGGTACTAGCACACCTAATAGGGTCTTATGATGGTCCTCCCATACCTAAATTTGGCAAATTGCATAAAGTCTTTAGCTAGTGTGAAGTTTGAAGAAGACACCTAATTTGAATTGATTACATGACTCTTGTATTAAGTGATGACTTGTTTTATATGATCCTAATGGATTTTGTATCTTGTGTTTGTTGTTCTTACTTGATTTTTTGGAGCTTGTTTGGTCATGATGCACCTTGACATGGTTCTTTGGAGGACGTTTTCATGATGATGCATGGGACATTATACATTGTATAGAGGACGTTGCACACTTGATGCACAACATTGGGCCTTTTGATGGTATGGCATGCCTTGGGGCACCTTTCCATAGCTCCTGGACCTTGGACAATGGAAAATTGAGCTTGGATGTTGCACATACATCATGATGTACCATTGAGAGGGAATAAAGCCCCACAGGATGGGCATTGCACTCCCTGAGCATGTTAGCATTTGATTTGATGATGTTTCACTTGGAGATGATGTCACACCTCTTTGGAGAGGTTATGGAGCTCTCTTCACCTATGACGTCACACCCTAGCCTTTGGTCATTGCATTTGTGATTATAACATCATGATTTGATGCTTGGTGGGCTGACCTAGCATGTGGGCATCCTTTTTTATGATGAGTTGGCACTTGATGGTGATGAGACATGACCTTTGGGGAGAGATATGTGAACCTTGATGATGATTGCACCCTTTGATGGAGAGACATAGCTTTTGGAGGCACCTTTACACTTCTAGAGCATGATGTCATGGCTTTTGGAGGCTCTCAAAACCACATGTGTCATTGTTTAGGGGATGTTTTGATGTGTTTTCATTTTATCGTTATATTAGAGGTTATTTTGGGGTTCAACATTGACCTATCCACCTTGCATCATGGATATTTTATGTTTTTAGGGGATTTTGAGGGTTAAAGCATTGGGGTTGTCTCATATAAGAAGGATAACATTCCCTCATTATAAAATCATATGGAGAATCACTTCTCTTGTCTTCTAATCTTCTTTTCTCATCATGGAGTACTTATGTGCACCTCTTGGAGAGTAATCTTGTGGATGCTTTGTCTTGTTTTTGGTGGATGGTCCATGAATTAGGGTTTCCTCATGCATAGTGACTTGGTATAGTAAGTGTTATTTCCAAGTATTTATGTTCGTTCATGGTGTTTTAAGTATATGTTGTATCTAATGGTTGATAAGTTGCATGTTATCTTGTTTCCCTTGGATAATCTTGTTTGAAACCCTAGAAGGATTGCAATTGTGCATCCTCTTCCTTGGTAATCATTCATCTTAAGATTGTTTAAGCATATAAGTTCAAATTTAGGGATTGTGATTGTACATCTCTCTAAACTTGTCTTTATTGGTAAAATTCTAGAACTTGTGATTGTACAACTCTAGGTTTTGACCTTGTTTCCACCTTGATCTTTTGCTAGATGTCTTAGAAGACATAGGACGACACCTAGGGTTTGAGATTGTTCTACCTTAGAGTTTGTTTTCCTAGAAGATTAAGCCTAGGTTTGTGATTGTACAACCCTAGGGTTTTAATATTTAAATATTATCTTGCTTTTAGCCTCCATTAAAATTGGTGCATTGACTCCATATGCTCAAGGATTTAGGACAACATTAGTCTTTCTCTTGTTGCAAGTGATAATAAACCCTATTTTTTTATCTCTTTCTCTCGCAACATCTTGTGTTAGCTTAGGACTAATTGCATTGTATCTTCATTAGACATCATCCCTGGCCTAACGTTTTGCATCTTGGCCTAAGTTCATCATCTAACATCATTATTGTTACATTAACTACATTTCCAATCATTAGGACTTGTCATCTTGCATATGTTTAACATAGTTTAATGCTCTTTATTTCAAGCAATTATTAGACAATGGTTTACTATTCTTTTATCTTATATGTGGCATATCTTGCATTGGATTCTTGTTGATTTTAGGACCATTTACTTCTTGTTGTTATAAACTTGTTACATGCTAAAGTATCTTATCTTTCATTCAAGTTTTATTACATCCTTTATTTTTATTTTGATAGTTAGTGTTCCAGGGCATTTAATTTACTTTTCTAGATTAATAAACATCATTGATTGCCTTAGCAACACCCCTCACACACACACACACAATCAATTTGCTTTGTCTAATTCATATTTATCTTTCCCTTAACCTTGACCTAGCTAATCAAGTAACCAAGATAAAGGGTTGTAGACTTGCCTTAGCTTTCTATAGGATCCTTTTAGGTTGTTAGTGAAGCCTCCCTTCTGTTGGATCTCTATCTTTCACTAAAACGAGGAAATTACTTGCTTTGGTGACAATGGAAAATACTTCCATATGTTACACTAGTCAAGCACCTTGTGAAGGCTTTGCACAAGTGCTAGATTTTGTGATAACACACCCCACAATACAACAATATTGTTTAGACCTTTGATTATATTACTATCTTATTTCCTCCAACATTACAACTTCAAGAGTAGCCCCTAAAGTGAAGGAAATCCAAACTAAAAGGAAGAGGCACCTTTCTCCTAACTATGCCTCGGGATAAAGTATCATTTAAGGAGGCAGAACACATAATGTACATAAATATGCATTACATAGTAATAATATAGAGCATAAACTCAAGGGTCATAACCCTTCATTGTTGTGACTAGTCAATGAGTATTTATATTGTTACTGGAGCTTTTGTAAATCATCCCATATCATTTTCATATTAAAAAATATTTATTTATTTTGGTTGGATCTTCTAGGTTATCTCTTTCATGGATGACTTTATAAATTAGCTATTATGTTGAATTCACATTTAGTGTAATATCAAGAAGAGAAACACTTGATAAAGAAACCATATACCCCTCACTTCATTGTTTCCAAACTTTCGGTCTTCGGGCTCAATCAAGAACCTTTTCTCTAAACTCAAATAACCACTATAAAATTGAAAAAACCTCTTGTATCATGTGAGACTATGGAGGTACATGATCAAAGCAACCACAACTTTGACACCATGTGAGAAAGGTTTGGCACACCCACAATTCTTCACCTACACACCAAACCTTCAAGGGGAAGGCTTATCATGCATTGCACACTCTTGATAACACTCTCAATCTTTATCAACTTTGACGCCACTCAATTTTCAAGGGAACTCAAGAATCCATGTAGATTAGACAATATGACACAACAAGCTCATTTTGCAAAGAATATTGATCACATCAACACATGATAATTCCTAATAAACAACCTCCAAGAAATGTCAATGCAACACTTTGCAATTTGTTGCTACATGTTTCAATACTAACAAACAACCTAAAATGATTTCAAATTTACTTAAGAAACAAACAATAAGAGCAACAACTCATGCAATCAATGCTCAACAAATCAACAAAAAGTTAGCTTTGTTAACATTAAAACCACATTGTGTCATAGAGTTACATAGAATTATAAATCAAGCTTCAATGGCTTCAACCTCAAACTATACGACACAAAGATCCTCACCCGGAAACAACTCATAGCTTAATGGCTCAGTATGCTTCTGTAATTTTCTCTCCTACAACATAGGGCTCACAAGATACAATCTCTCACTTAATAGATTGATCTTGCAGGCATCAATACAATAGGTTATACAAACCTTATATATTTTGTCATCCTTTCTAAAGTATTCGATGATGCAATACATACGGTCACATACATAAGTAGAAAATCTGGTAATCATTTTTTTATTAGTTCATTGATTACTCTATTGATTGGTATATGTAACCATTCATCAATCCTTAGGTTTTATGTTAAAGGACAATTACATTGACTCCCTAAAATTCAGCAATCAACTTTAACTTCAATAACAAACCTCAAATTTAATACTACAATTTTTCTAATAATTTGATTTTTGTCAACATAATATATATAACACCCAATGCCATGCCATGATTTGATTTTTGTATAACACCCAATACCATGGCATGACAATATATACATATATGCACTTTAACATGCTTGATTCTTGCTTGCATCTTAAAAAAAACTCGGTGCATGATTGCACAAGTGACTACTGGCTCCCTTTTATGCACATAGATTTTTCAATGATATTTTCAACAATATTATGATACCTACATGAATCTAGGTGGGACTTGCTGCACTCATTGTTTCACCATGTGAATACAAATT
>JZKD02S2273556.1:0-10277 GCA_000966675.3 Picea glauca
GGTTGTGGTTTAAAATTCTTACATGTATAGTTACATTGTTATTTTTATGCTTAATCATTGAAACCCTAGGGAGCAAGCACACAAGTAGGTCCTTGCTTCATGTCCCCATGATAAATACTTGTTTAGCCATTTGATTAAGAAGAACCTAGCCTAGCCATTGCTACACTAGTTCTTCTTTTTATTGATTCAGTTTGAAACATAAATTGAAGAAAGAAGACGTCCTAGACCTAATTAATTTTACACCTAGGGTTTGACTCTTAGGGTTTGAAATCCTTGGCCCAAAACAACACTTTTCATCCTTAGATTTATGTTTTATAGCTAGCCGTTTTTCCAAAGAGTCTTCAGGAAAGAGGGAGGAGCATGAGGCCTAGCTTTAGCTACACTGGAATGAGCCTCCTCCCCTTAGGGTTTTGACTTGGTGGCCCTGCCATTGCAGCACCATTAAGCCTAACTCTCCCGTCCTTAGGTTTAAATCTTTCCAATCCTTTAGTCTCTCTCTTTGACTCCATTTACCCAAGGCACTAGTCTGATATTTGCAACGTTGAGTTTTTGTTTTCAAAACATTCTTTCAAACACTCTTGAATTGAAACCCTAACTAACCCTAGCGATTCTACTAACCCTAACTAGCTAGTGACGTCATACCTATTTTAACCTCTTGTTTGGTACAAAACGTTGTGATCTTGTCATATAGCATTGGGCATTGATGTGTAGATTATTTTCATTGGCTTAACTTGCAAAATGTTCACTTCCTTGCCACTCAAAACTAACTTAGAAATAGGGCTGACGTCACCCTTTATAGTATAGTGACACAGCAACAATATTTATGTACGAGCACATTTATTGCGTTGTGATAATATAAAGGTTGATTTTATACATTGAATGCAAGTATCATTTTGTATTTATTGAAGAAGTATTATAAGCCATTGTTTTTTTATGCAATCATTGACTTCATCAATAATTACATGTTATTGTTGCTCATATATATTGAAGATAGTCATTAGATATTGAAGTACTAACCATTGCTTTCATGTTTTAGTTTTATCTGTCTTGTCTCACAAATAGGTGCCCTCTCAGTGGAATACCTTCAACTTTAACTATCACTCTTAGCAGTAATCTGTGAAAGGAAACCCTCATCTTGATCCTTTAGACCCTAAGACCTTTCAGAACCCCAGATTACTAGGGACGTCTCCCTTGGGATTATCCACCCTAAATAGAAATAGCTCCCCATCGAGGTGACAGTGGGTGGGGAAAGCTCCTGTTATGCCAGTTTGAGTCTTTCCTTCAAGCTACTTAACCTATCCTACAAACTGAGCGATAACAGTTCCTATACCCGAGGGGAAGTTAGTGGTGACTTCCAGGTGGCTCTATAAACTCAAGAATGTTGCAGATGGCGGAATTTAGAAGTGCAAAGATCACTTTGTGGATCGGGGGTTCTCACATGTTGAGGGAGTTGATTATGATGAGACCTTATACCTCGTTCATGTCTGTGATTTCCATTGCAATAGAGATGGGTTGGAAGATCCACCAGATGGATGTGAAGACTGCATTTCTAAATTCTCTTATACATGAGGAGTTATATATTGAGCATCCATTGGGCTTTGAGGTGCATGGAATATATTCTCATGTGTGTAGACCGAATAAGGCATTGTGTGGGCTGAAATAAGCTCCCAGACCTTGGTATTTGAGGATTGATGCCTACTTGCAACAGTTGGGCTTTGAGAAGAGTGAGGTAGATCCCAACCTATACTACATTGTGGTTGGGGAGGATCCCCTCATTATCTTGCTATATGTGGATGATATTTTCACTACAGGGTAAGAGAGACTCATCACTAGCTGCAAGGAGATCCTTGCTTTAGAGTTTGAGATGACTAATATTGGACTAATGCACTATTTTTTGGGATTGTAGGTTTGGCAGGAGCCTGGACACATCTTTCTGGGATAGGGGAAGTATGTGTGTGATATTATGAGGATATTTCAGATGGAGGATTATAGGCCCATGAACACTCCCATGATTACCAACTAGAAGAAGCTTCATACTTTTGAGTCACAGTTGGTGGATTCCACTTTATATCGTCAGTTGATTGGTTCTTTGATGTATTTGGTCAATACCATGCCATATATTTTTTTTGTTGTCAACACTCTCAGTTAGTTCATGGTGGATTCTAGGAGAGTGCACAGGGTGGAAACAAAACATGTGCTCATGTATCTTTGTGGTATGGTATATTATGGTATAGACTATCAAAGAGGAGATGGAGTTCATCTAGTTGGCTATACAAATTCAGATTGGGTAGGATGTGTCAGTGACCAGAAGAATACTTCATAGTGTTGCTTCGAATTGGGCTCAACAGTTGTGTCTTGGTTCAGTGAGAAGAAAAATTTAGTGGCATTGAGTTCTGTAGAGGCTGAGTATATGGCTGTTAATAAGGCCAGTTGTGAGGCCCTTTGGCTTCACAATTTGCTAGTGGGATTGTTTTGTGTGTAGTTGAGGCCTACCTTGATTTACTATGATAATCAGAGTTGCATTAAAATCTCGGAGAATCTAGTATTTCATGACAGGTCTAAGCACATTGAGATTTGTTATCACTTCATCTATGACTATGTACAAAAAGGAGCAATGGAGCCACAGTACATATCTACAGATGAGCAGGTTGTAGACATACTCACCAAGGCATTGGGCAAAGGAAAGTTTTTATTTTTTCAGGGACAAGCTTGGAGTGGTGAGTAACACTTTCCTCGGTAAGAGGGAGTGCTAAAATTAATTAAAAAGTACCTAGGCAAGTGTTTCTCATCACCTACGCACCTAAGGGGTGAGAAAGTGCCTAATGTGGACCCTAGTCATTTAATTTGTGAGATACAAATTAAAAGGTGACTTTATGACTTAAGTGAGGGGGTGAATGAATAAACACTCAATCTCATCCACTCATCTAATCCAATATCAACTGTTGGATTAAGAGACTCTTCACCTACCACCATGAGGTCGACTAGGGTAGGAGGGCACACCCTTTCTAGGGTTGATTCATCATTTTTTAGAAAGAAAGAGAAGAAAATTCGAGTTTGAGAAAGAGGCCATTTTTGAAGAGCTAGGGCATGCATTCCAAGGATGAAAACTAGCATGCATTTCGACGTAGAAGGTACAAAATGTATTGCAGACCATACTGTACGGATTGAGCAGGTCATACAACATTAAAAGATGGCACAAAAATTGAGGTAGAGTACAGTTCAGAATAGAGGTCATACTATACACATTTTTGGGTTTCGTACAAAAGAAAAGAGGTACGGAAATTGAGGGAAAGTACAACTGGGTGAACAGTCTATATTGTACAAATTCCATATGATCTGTATGACTGGTTTTCTTGCACAGGAATCGAGGAAAAGTTTTGTGGTATTTTCTAGGTGGTTTTGGCTTGTTTTCCAAGGTGGTCGTACAACATTTAATGCTCATATTTGAGCTGTAATAGTTGGCATAGATTTAGAGGAAACCATTCAACAAGAAGGAGGCACAAAAAACAAGGAGCATACTTGTACATGTGTGCAGGAAATTATGGCATGAATTTTGAGGAGTTTGGCTCAGTTTCTGTGTGAAGGCTTGGCACAGTTTTCGAGATAAGATTGTCATTAAATTTCTGAAGATGAATATGATGTAAAAGAATTTCTCTAAAGCTCTGAAATAATAAAAACTCCCTCTCACTAGTTTTCCTCTTGTGGGTTTTTCCAGGGTCATTGTTAGACCAAAAATCACTCTGTTATTTTTCTGAGTTATATGTGCTGCTGATATATTTTATTTCAGCATTAAATGATGTTCATAATCCTCATGTTTCAGTTATGAAAAAGTTGTTTTATGATGAGTTTAATTGGATGTCATAAAACTTGGTTTGGGCATTAAACATTGGCTAAAAAATCAACGAGACTTGAAACTGGGTGGGGTTTGAAATTTTACATAAACTCTGTCACCTTTATGTAATGGGCTTTGGTTGTTGTTGCATGATCATTGGATGTAGCATTCACCTGGCGAGTTGGTGTAGCGGGCATCTGTTTGCGGCCACTCATGCAATTCCAGGTGGCAACAACGATTGAGAGACCACCCATCTCTTCCTAAACTGGCATGCATTTCATTTATACTTACCCTCCTTAGTAGGTAACTTTGAAGGTAAGTTTTCAGCATTTGCGCGATGCATATTCATTGCATAGGATGTGCGTCAGGCTTCTTATTACTGGAAGGAGACAAGATATGTGAGGAGAAATATTCCATACCATGATCAAAAAAGACAAAATGGGGCTATCTTAGTCATGCCCCCGACCTCACTTGCAACCTTAAAAATCTGAGTGTTTTTCTAATAGATCAGTTATGTTTTCTCAGATTCTTCACCTTTCTACATAAGACCACATTTCCTTTCATTTTTTCTTGAGCGCTAGAGAGAGATGCGTGGGCGTTATCCATGGCCGGTCAACATTCATTGAAAATTATCTGAGATTCTTTATTCTAACACCCTTTGTTCCAACCGCAACTGAATAATTTTGTTTTGTGCCTCTCTGATATTTCTTTTGAGACAATTTACATTCCCTACTCGACTTTGCGACATTGGCATTTCAATAGTATTTTCTGCCAACTATCTTCTTAATTCTCTGTTTTCTTGGTATAGTTCGGAGATAGCGAGTTGTTCTTTCTTTAGCTGCTGCAAAAACTCCTAAACATTCAAATTTTCATCACCTGACTTCCTCCGCCTTTCACCAATTCCCATGCTTGAACCTTCAACAGGCTCTAGCCGAACGACATGCACGACTAATATCTTGGCAACAGACTGGGTGCACAGTTCAATGGGAGCTTGGATCTCTTAGGGTTTCTTAATCAACCTTGGCCTGCCTCTTTTCTGAGGTGTTGGATGGTGGGATGATGAGTTTTCTATTTCCTGTCCCTTAATTGTGACATCTTCCTTTCTCCCCCCTGTGCTATGGAATGTTGTTTCCCTCACAGATAGAGGAATGTCTCCTTTGGGGTCTCTAGGGATGTCAACTAAAATCAGAAATGAATCCCAGTCTTTGTTCAAATGTCTCAATTCTTCAACCACCAATAGCTTGATTAATGAAAAATAGGACAAATTGTTCCCCAGTTGGTCAACCTCGGCCTAAACGTTGTCTGCCATATTTTCCAAGCTTCGATGCAAGAAGAAAGGTACATTCAAAGGTTTTTTCCTTGTGAAGTGCAGCAACAACCTGATGTGATATGGGTACACCCTGTCAAACCTTCCTTCATAGGTGAAATATCTTATGATTACTTTTAGAAGCTTTTGGAAAGGCTCCCAGAGGTATTGGCTTGGAACGTTAGCTCCAATTTTCCCATTTAGATAGTTGGGCTTGATAAAGTATTTATAGCACAAAATGTCTAAAGGAAATCCTTTAAACCATTTTTCACTGCACGGAGGGATCTCCGTTGCAGCTGACATATTTTCCTCAGTCACCCGGAAGGTGATTCCCACAATGGTCGCGTGAACCCTAGTAAAATTGAGGGCGAACTGCTCAACCAACTTCGCATTGTTTGATATTTTCGCAAAAGTGCATGCATATGGATTGTTCAAAAGATGCCCTGATTTCTAGATATTCGTTTATTAATTACAGGTCTTAAGTCTTAGACCTCATGGCCCTACCACTTCTTTCCTTCTTTCTTATGCTTTGGGACGTTGCCATGATACCAGTATATATTTATCTTGCGTGCGTGGTAATGAACTGTAATACCCTCTCTATGCGGCAATAAGAATGATGGACTTCACAGAGACCTTCAGAAAGGAAGTCATAGAATATTTGTGCGACAAACCAAATCAACCATAGGATTTCATGGTACGACAGTAAGGCGTGATGGAAAATTTTGGTGCAGTGGGGAAACTCGACGCGGTGGAAAACAACAATGAGAGGCTTGTCATGGTAGGGAATTGCGATGAAAAATTCTGACGCAGTAGGAAAGTATTGGGAGACTTGTCGCGAGAGAGGGAATTTAGGCACAGTGAGAAATTTAGCATGACAAGAGGAAATTCCAAAGAATAAAGGTTTACCGCTAGAAGAAATAACGTCCAACATGCTAGTTTGTAGTGAACTCCAACATACTTTAAATAATGACTGAAAACAATGAAGGAGATGTGACAACTCGAATAAAAAAACTTGCAATACGAATAATGGAAATCATCTTTCACACAACGAAGGGCTCTAAAGCTTGCAGAAAAAACCACAGACAACACACACATCCATAAAGTAAAGGAGAGGCATGCAGGGTGACTAGTATTTATATTTGAACGATTAATGAATGGAATCATGGAAGAGGATGATAAATCCATGGCGATGATAAGTTTGGAAGTAGGTTGAAGTTCTTCACAACAAACTCGTGCCTTGGGTACACTTAGAAGTGTGCAAGGTAAAAATGATAAGATTGACAGAGTATACATAATAGGAGTGTCGTGATTTTTCACCTTTCTGACTTCATAATTAGTTGATGTTGTTCGTTATATCTTTCATCGTGACCTTTATCCCAACAAATTGCCTCAATCTTTAGCATGTAAATTCACCTTTTCTGATAGGACATGATATTTTAGGGAAATGGACCTTTCCAAGTCGCACATGACTAATCATCACACCCTTTCCCAACTCCAAGGTATAGACCTGTTACTTGTTGATTTCGACCCATTCTTTATTCGGTCACTGAACTCACACAGTTTGAAACACAAACTAAGAATCATCTAGGACTAACTCTAACTACAAAAATCATGGTGCTAAGAAACCTCGTCTTGATCCCAAGAAAAAATCAGTTATTAAGAAAAGGACTGGTGGTTGAACAATCAACTACCCCAATGAATGGAAGGATGGACAATCTGGCTGAGGAGACAAAAAACTCTCATCCCAAAGTACCATAGAGGGCAGTTTCTTGTAGGCCCAGACTGACCTGAGTTCCTTCTGGCAGAAGGAAGAGGATAGGTCTGGAATCCTTCTTGTGGAGGAAAAAGGCATGCAAGAATACACATGAAGGAAGACAATAAGGAGACCATGCCTATAGAGGGGGTGCGACCTAGATATGTAGAGAGAAAAGAAGAGAATGAGCGAGGCTCTGGAGTTCTGAAGAAGAACTGAAGAATTAAGTTGTTTTGGTCAAAAGGAGAGAAGAAGAGAAAGGATCCCTAAGAGTTTGGAAAAAACATGACCTGAGAATAAGGTTAAGAGCTTGATGTTGAGGGAGCATCTGATAAACCTCGCAGTGGTTGTGATAGAGAAAGGATCTCTAAGAAATTTCAAAATTTCCCTAATGATATCATGGCTTGTCACATGGGTGGCCAGAGCGCTAAGAATGAATGCCTATGAGCCTATGGTTGGGTGGAAAGGTGAACACCCACAGTCAGTTGGTCATTGATCGATGATAATAGATAAGTATTTCATATACCCTATGTATTAGAATCGAAATGCATGATTTGAATGTCTATAATTGTGTTAAATCGTGCCTCGTGTGAAATTGATGGTAATAATGCTTATTGTTCTTATGTAAACTGTTGCCTTTGAATGGTCGTAAGATGACAAGTTTGGCTTCTGGGATGGTTGGAAAATCCTCAAGGTGTTGTCCCAAGGATCAACTTCACAGTTATATAGTCGAGGAAAACTCTACGAGACTGCTACAGTCCTGTTGATCCCTCGAAAATACCTTTCCCTATTTTAGAACTTAAGTTCTGTGAATGGAAGACACTTCCTTCGAACTAGTTGTTCAAGGGACCACGAGATCATGCCCACAACCATAAACAAATATTGGCTAAGATTTATGACTGTAGCCTCTGGAGCTTGACCAATTTACATAGGACTAGGTCCATGGAACCCTTCGCTACACTAAAAAAGGAGCTAAGTTATTCGGGACTCAGAGAGTTGGAGCTCTAGGGTGAATGCACATTGCAACGTCCAAGTGTTACGAATGTGAATTATCAGACCGATAAATTGATGGTTGACCGACAATTGGTGGTCATTTATCCATTATCATGGGATTCATCGCCTTGTTAAACCTTGATACACTTCTCGGACGTGAAGTAACGTGAGCCGTAGATATGAGGGTATTCAGGATCTCCCTTGACCGTTGGATCTATGTCATTGTCAATCTAATGTTGACCACTACAGGAGAACAAGAGTGTTAAACGGGAAAAATCCATGAACTTTGAAGTCGTGAAGTGACAAGGATCATCAATCTGAGGATTCTTTGGGATCTCTCCTAACCGTTGGATCTAAGTTGTGGTCCGTCCGGAATTAACCACTCCGGGAGAAAAAAGAGTGTTAAATGGGGGGAACCCCCAAATGTCGAAGTCACAAAGTGATGAGGACCATTGATTTAAGGATCCTTTGGGACCCTTCTCCACCGTTAGATCGAGCCTAGTGAAAGGATAGCATAAATTACTCTAGTGAAGTCCTACTCCGAGAGGTTTGAAATGTTGGTGAATGAGAATATCGTTGGAGCATCGAAGGCTCAAGTCATGTGGCATGCTGATGTCACCTAGGGTGATGTGGAATCCTAGTAGGTATGCCATGTGTCACCCTGATTCGTGACTTTCACAGACCTTATGTATGAAATAGACCTTGACACGTGTCACCAGTTGATTGGGCCACATGTCACCCTTGTCTTCTGCCAAATTTCTTCTATTGGATCAAACGAAGGAAGATTATGGGCCATCCGATAATTATTCGTCTCTCCAGCTAAACCCCACTTCGATGGATTTAGGATGCAAGGTGTAGAGTTTCCATGAAGCGCTGAAGGATGGAGTGATATCAACAAACGATGTGGACAAAGTATACGATGGATTTTGACCGTATTACAGAGCCACCACATGTTATCGCGTGGCTAAGCCACATGTCCTACTATTTTATCGTTTGTGGTATAGAGTTGGAGAGATGGGTAACACATGTGAATGCGACATCATTTCTACGTATCTGCCAGGTGGCAGATGGTAGTAGGGACACCTGTGCAGAAACTCCACGTACACAAGAGGGACCCGATCTAAGAGTTTGGGACTTCGTAACTCTGGGTGTTTGGAGTGCTAATATACAAGCTCTGAAAAGGTTCGGAGCTACATTGCAGGACTCCGAGGTTCGAAAATCCGGAGGATTTGAAAATAGAGAAAAATGGTTAAAGCTTCAAAGCATTGAAGTGTCGAAGTGCTAAATTTTCCCCTGTTGTAGTGTCAAGCTACTATAAGACCCGCTCAAGTGCATCATGGTGATGTGGCATGTCTAGATAGATCCACGTGGAATCATGGGATTGAACATGAATTAGGTGTGGGAACCCACCCCTCTAGTCAAGTCTAAGATGTTGGTTAAGTGTGGGTAAATGTTAACTGTTATATCCAAAGGTGTACAGAGCTACACCATAGATTCTGGATTAGAGAGAGGCTTTGGGACTCCAGGTCTAACGCTGTACAAAAGAGTGGGGAAAGGCTGAAGTCTGAAGGACTAGATTCTAGTGTCGGTCACATGGCAAGGTAAAAAGGGAAAAACAAGAAGAATTGAGGTTCTGGGAGTGGATAAGCCCACAATGACTTGACAAAGATTTTCTCCTGTAAACCCTTCTTCTACATCTATGTCATTTCTAAAGGATGACAACCGGGGCCAAGGCAGTGCCATGTTGGATGGTACATGGAAAGTGAAGCCATGTGGATGCCACATGGTGAAGTGGGTGGCCATTGGCCAATGAAACCATGAAAACTTCAAAAGGCCTTAACTCTTGAACGAGAACTCAGTTTTGGATGAGCTTCTAGTCATTGGAAAGATATCCGAGAGTAGAAGGCAATAATGCCTTTCTTCGAGGAACTCAGATAAGCTATAGGAAAGAAAATAAAAATATATCCCATCCCTTAAAAAGGTATTTAAGGGGTTGGGTATGTTACAAATTAGGTGAGAGGACTTCAAAATCCTCATCAAGTCCCAATTATACCCTATTGAGTATGTAGAGGACTAATGGATTCGATGGGATTGACCACTTTGGGAGAAAAAGAGTGTTAAATCGGCAGAACCCCAAAATGTCGAAGTCGCGAAGTGATGAGGACCATTGATTTAAGCATCCTTTGCGACCCTTCTCGACTGTTAGATCAATCCTAGTGAAAGGATATCATACATTACTCTAGAGAAGTCCTACTCTGGGAGGTTTGACATGTTGGTGAATGTGAATATCATCGGAGTGCCGAAGGCTTGAGTGATGTGGCATGTTGACTTCACCTAGGGTGATGTGGAATCATAGTAGGTGTGCCACATGTCACCCTAATTTGTGACTTTCA
>JZKD02S2273556.1:12628-35344 GCA_000966675.3 Picea glauca
TTTTGGAAACTACATCTAGAGATGAACCCGAAGAATCACAAGGAGGATGAAAAGAAAAAGAACCATCTAGCCACTGTTTCAATAAATTAGGTTGAAATTAGTTCATATGTGGATGCAAATATTTTCTCCACATCTATGCGGAAGGATGTGAATTTGAGTAGCCTTCATCACCAAGAAGAGAAGGAGATGACCAAGTTCTTCCACATCAAGATTCAGGTCAAGAAGACCAAGATAGATGCTTTGTTTGACTTTGGTTCATAGGCTAATCTCATAGAAGTGGACATGGTCAAGAAGCTTGTATTGGAGGTTCACGATCATCCTATCCCCTATCCATTGGGTTGGGTAAACAAGGATGCAAATATAAAGGTAATGAAACATTGTATTATTAAATTTGTTGTAAGTGTTGAATTTTTTGATGAAGTGGAATTGGATGTAGTACCCCTTGATGTATGTGGAGTAATGTTTGGAATCCCTTAAATGTATATGAGGGATGCAATATTCATGCCGGGATCCAACCAATATTGATTGATCAAGGATGGGAAGTCATACATCATCAATGTGCATAAATACAAGTCAAAGATCTCGCTAGTAAGTTCCAACCAAGCCAATAAGTTGATTAGTTATAGTAAGAAATATGTTTTTCTTTTCTTAAGAGAAAATTGATCTGATATTGAGTCAATGAGAGTGAAGACATCCCTGGAGGGGTGTACTAAAGAACATAAGCAATAGTTGGAGGAGTTGTTACAAGAATAAAGAGGAGTGTTCCAGGAGCCTAAAGGGATACCAACCAAGAGGGAAGTGGAGTATGAAATATAGTTGTTTCCATACTCCCCATTATCGAATATTAGGTTGTATAGATAGCCCGTTTTGAAAGCAAATGAAGTGAGGAAGCAATTGCAGTAGTTATTGGAGTAGGGTATGATTCGACCAAGTACCTCACCTTGTGGATCACCCATCATAATTGTGCCCAAGAAAGATGGGACTTGGAGAATGTGTATCGATTACAGGGCATTGAACAAGATTACATTGAAGAATCGGTACCCTCTACCAAGGATCGATGATCTATTGGATCAGCTATAGCATGCCAAGTAATTCACTAAGCTAGATATGAAATCATGATATCAATAGGTACGAGTCAAAGATGAAGATACCTAGAATACTTCCTTCAAGACAAGGCAATGTTTGCATGAGTGGTTGGTTATGCCATTTGGTTTATGCAACATAGCAACTACATTTATGAAACTAATGAATGATGTTTTACACCCTTATCTAGATTCATTTGTTATTATTTATTTGGATGATATACTGGTTTATAAAACTACCTAGGAGGAGCACATATCACATCTTATGCATGTGTTAGAGAATTTGAAAAATCACCAGATGTTGGCCAATCTCAAGAAATGTGAGTTTGCTCAACAATCTTTACTATATTTGGGGTATGTGATCGGTGGAGGGGAGATCAAGCTAGATCCATCAATGATGGAGGCCATCATGGAATGACTGGTCCCTACAAATGTCACTAAAGTAAGGAGTTTTGTTGGGGTAGAAAAATACTTATGGAAGTTCATATTTTCATTTTCAGTGGTAGTTACACCACTCCATGCCATAGAAACTAGTGGTAATAGTTTCTAGTGGGGGGAGAATCAATAGAAAGAATATGATGAGATGAAAATAAATATTAGTAAAACACAAATACTCATGATATTGAATTTGCATAAGCCTTTTGAAGTAGAGACATATGCAAGTGGGTATGTCGTGGGACTACTCTTGATGCAAGGAGGAAGGTTTGTCTGTTATCATTATGAAGCATTTCAAGGAGCGGTTGTCAACTAACCTACATATGAAAAGAATATCTATGCCTTCGTACAAGCTACCAAAAAGTGGAAGCACTATTTGATGCGCAAGGAGACCATTATCCACACAGATCACCAACCACTGCAGTATTTGTAGGCCAATAGTAAACTACAACAAACCAAGAATTACAAGTGGATGTGGTTTTTACAAAAAAATAATTTGATCATAAAGTATAAGAAAGGTATCACAAATAAGTTGGAATACATGCTTTCACGACCACCCACATCCAGGATTACATCTTTTGAAAATCTGATGGACATGGATCCTTTTACCCATTATGCATATAAAGAGGCATACACATAATATGAGGACTTCAAGGAGGTGTTTCAACATCTACATGGCCAAATTCATACAAATAAGATGATGGTGAGGATGACTATCATTTCTAGACTGGATTACTCTACAAGTTCGACAAGATCTGTGTTCCTAAAGGTGAATGATTGCATCTTATCAGAGAGGCTCAGACCTCCAAGGTTGCAGGATATTTTGGTTTTGGGAAGACAATTGCCAACTTTTAGAGGTATGTGTATTGGCCCATAATGAAAAAATATGTAGCACGATATATTAGAGGATGTATACTTTGTTGTACCAACAATGTCAATAATAGGAAGTAAGGTATATACCATCCCTTACTTGTACCAACTCGACCTTGTGAAAGTATTTCCATGGATTTTGTGGGAGGTTTACCAACAACGAGGAAGGGACATGACTATCTATTTGTGGTATTTGACAGGTTCAACAAAATGTACATTCTCGTGCCTTATAAAAAGACCTTCAATAAACAAGAAGCAACAAACAAGTTCTTTGAACAGGTCTGGGTGCACTTTGGGATACCAAGAAGCATCATCTCAAATAGGGATACATATTTATCAGTGAATTTTTGACTGCATTATAGGAGAAGATGGACACTAAGTTGAATAGGTCTACAACATTCCATCCACAAACAAATGGGAAAATAGAATTTTTCAACATGACCTTGGTGCAACTTTTGAAGGGCTACAATAAAAAACATCTGAAGACCTGTGATGAAAATATAATCTATATACAACACTCTTGTAACAGAGCAGTCCACACTTCTACTTCTAAGTCACATTTTGAAACTTTCTTTGGATATTTTCCACCTTCACCCTTAGATGTTGTATATGGACAACAAGGAGGAGTGAGGGAGTACCTCACGAGAGATGCATTATACATAGAATTTTGTTTTGATAATATTAAGAATATTCTTTTGCAAGTACAAGAGACACTGGAGAAGTCAGAAGAAAAGTACAAAGCTAAACATGATGAACACAAAACATAGAGAACATTTAGAGTGGGAAACAGAGTATGGTTACATTTGAACAAGGAAAGGCTACATGGTCCTATTATGAATATAAAGGCTCTACAGTAAGGTCCTTTTGAGGTATTGGAAAAGGTAGGAGATAATTCCTACATATTCAATCTTCCCCCATACATGCACATTTACTTAGTAGTGAATGTGGAGAATATCAAAGTCTATGAGCCTTCAATGTTGGATCAAGAGGACGAGCAGGTCCTACCTTCCATAGAGGATTTAGCACCAGATGCTCATGTAGAGTTAGCAAAGGAAACAATTTTGTAGAAGCAGTCTAGAACTACAAGACAGGGCCAACATGACCTTTGACAGATTGGGTTGAAAGAAAAACTTATAGGAAAAGCAAAGTGGTACTCCGGGGAGAAGGTAGAGGAAATATTTCCTTACCTCGTTCAATAAAGTTTTTGGGGACCAAAATCCTCCCTAAATGGTGAGGTATGATCCATATTATATCTTTTTATTGTTTTTCATCCATCCTAATCGTTTAGAGTGGAAAAAATGGAGGAATTAGCTTGTAGGGTCATTTTAGTGGCAAATCCCAGTTTGGAAAATTGGGGTTTGGAACCTTTCGGGGCCATTTTGAGGAATCAAACAACATTTTCTGGGTTAAACCTCTCCTAGCATAAATAGATCCCCGTGACACTATTCTACACATCAAGACCTTTCCAATGGTGAAAAATTCATGTCAATCAAAGTCGATATGCAAAATTTATGCCTCCTACAAGTTGACCTACCATGTTGACCACCGTGGTACGGGAGGATGCCATGTAATCCCCCGTTACTCATGCATATAAGTCTAGCCATGTGAGTTATTTCAAGAATATTCTAGATGGTTCAAAGCCCTACCAAAATTGAGGGTTGAGGAAGTCAAAAACTTATCCTTAGATGGATATCGAGCTATATTAAATACCAGGCCACTAGGAGCAGAAGGGGTTCCATCCTTTTGAATTGTATCTTGTTCCATATCTGAGCAAAAAATTTGAGAGTGGTATTATGTCATCATAATAGAGGAGGAGAGATTTTGTAGAAACCATACACGCCACAGTTCAAAGGAAACTCCACAGAGAGTGCCTCTTTCTTTGTACTTATATTATTTCTATACTAGAGAAAAGAGAGCAGAGAAACCTCACATTCTAGTTGGGTTTTCTCCTGTATTGGGTTTCCCAGGTCATATCTTATGTTTATTTATGGATGGTGTGATTGTATTTTACTGTTCCCTATTTTCCACATTTTATCTATTTCATGCATAAGAAGAAAATCAGTCACTTAATATTCTAGAGATCTAAAGGAAAAATAACCTTAATATTAAATATTTCGGTATTTTATTAGATCGGTTGTGACGAATTGTTCCAGTCGAATATCCATGACAATTTACAAATCAAAATGCATCCAAGGGTAATGTGGTTATTGAAATAAATCCAAATCATCATAATATTATTGACATAATCAATCCAAAGCATCATGGAATCAACATCAATTTATAGACTTAATAATTTAAGAGATTTCCCAAGTGGTTTTATCAAACATTTGATCATGTTTTATTAGACGAGAATCCTAAATTAGGTGGAAGGATAATTCATGCAAAATTGAGGTAAATAAATGTTTTTTTCAATTATGATTTACCTGCTAACATTCAACATTCTTTTGAACATCAAAGTTATGAAGAAACCAAAAGACGAAAAGAAAGAGAGAATGATTTGCAAGTTGAATACAATGACTTGATGAAAATCAGACTTGGGTGTTGCAGGATGTTCTGACTAATAAAAAAAGCCATTGTTTGCAAATGGTTATATAAGGTCAAGTACAAAGAAGATAGTACACTTGACAAGCACAAACTAGGGCTAGTTTCAAAGGTATTTTCCTAGCAAGAAAGGATAGACTATGAGGATACATTTTCCCCCACTGTCAAGTTGGTTATGATAAGGTTAGTTTTATCTCTTACTACTCATTTTAGTTATACTATCTATCAAATGGATGTTAGGAGTTCCTTCCTCGATGGTCATTTAAAGGAAGAGCTTTATATGTATTAACCTCAAGGATTTCATGTTTGTACAAATAAACATTTGGTATACAAATTGGTTAAGGCTCTTTATTCCCTCAAGTAGGCTCCAAGATATTAGCACATCAAACTGGACAAATATTTGTAGGACAATGGATTTAGAAGAAGCTTAAATTCTTATTGGAATCTCTACTAAAAAAGTGAGGATTGTGATGTGGTAATATTGGTGATATATGTAGATGAAATTATCATGACAAGTAGTGAGGTAAGAGCAATTACCTAGGTAAAATATAACTTATGTTTCACTTTTGGCATGATAGAGTTAAGCCTCCTACATTATTTTAAGGTGTAGAAGTTTGGAAAACTAACAAATGTGTTTTTGGTTCACAAACTAAGTATGTCAAAGTCAAACTAAGTATTGGTCTAATGAAAGAAATTAGTCTAATGGACTCATTTGTGAATTAGAAAAATGAGTCGATTTAAGGAAACTAGTGGAAAGTTTGATTTATATTACAATCACTAGGTTGAATTTTAGTCCAATAGTCAACTATATATCCAATTTTATGACAAACCCTAAAGTACAACAATGGATAATAGTAAAAAAGGTTTTGATAAATGTTAATTGTATAATAGATTTGGGATTATTATATGGTGAAAGTGACACACTTTAGTAGAATGGCTATATAAATTCTAATGGGATAAAGATCAATGAATGATTAGAAATCAACAACTGATTATGTGTTCAATCTCAAAACAACTGCAATTTCAAGCTTAGCAAGAAAATACATTTTGATTTACTTTCTTCTACTAAGTCAAACGAGAGGGAAGTAGTAAAAGAGAATGTGAGAGCATAGTTTAGATTACAAGAATATTTGGATATTTAATTATTGAACAAACCAAGCCAATAGTGCTTTTCTATGACAATCAAGGTAATATAAAATTAGAAAAGAATCTAATAGTTTATGAATGCACCAAACACATTGATGTGTATTGTCATTTTATCAAACATGTTTTAAAATATGAAGAGATTGAACTTTAATATTGTACCACACAAGAGTAGATTGAAGACATCTTTACCATGCCACTTGCTTTAGATAAGTTTTTCAAATTAAAAAATAAGAGTAGATTGAAGACATCTTTACCATGCCACTTGCTTTAGATAAGTTTTTCAAATTAAAAAAAAAGCTTGGTGTATTTTCCAAAATGATCATGAAGGGAGGATTTTAAGAATGGTCTTTTATGAGTAATTAGCATTTACTTTCCGTAAATACATAGTACATTACATTTTTTTTTAGATTTAATAATAAATAAATAAGAAGAGGTTACACAACATCGTTCTCTTGTTCATTTGTACGTATGTAAGAAGAAACATTATTATTTGATGAATAATAACTTGATTGTTACATTCTCAATAGCTTGGTCTCCTCTCTATTCAATCTTTATGATGTTAAACCCCTTTTTGGGATTTGGATTCTAGGAAGCAAGATGAGAGATTTTTGTTGATGTGTCCAACAAAATATAATCATCCAACAAAAGAGGGGAAAATAATTATTTTGAGGTATACCTTTAACTAGAGAAGTTTATGGGGGGGGCATTAATAGAAATTCTTTAATAAAGAATTTCTATTAATGCCCCCCCCACCCACCCACCCACATATGTGGGTGGGGGGGGCATTAATAGAAATTCTTTAATAAAGAGTTTCTATTAATGCCCCCCCCCACCCACATTATGGTTGTGTTTGTTGTTTCATGATTAATTCATCTCTAATGGCCACCTCTTTTATAGATTAAGCTAAGGACTTGACCTTAGAAAAACTAGTAACCTCCTCAAATTCTCTCTCTTCTCTGTCGAAGACCTTTTCAATATTTATGGGGATATTATCATATATTTTCCTCTAGTTAGGCCTTCCAATTTTTCTTAAACAATCCCTCTTCAAATGGACATAACCCTACAATTATGACCCCTCAATATCATCCTCACATAGTCCACAATTTGCAAATATTCACTTGCGAGCCTCAATTTCCACATGCTTCAATAATTTGTCCCAATAATTTGTCCCTGAGATCCATTTCCATTTGTAGTCATGAACCTTCCTTTGTAGTCTTGAGATCCATTTGTCCCTGAGATCCATTTCCATAAGACTACAAAGGAAGGTTCATGTGGTATTCACAACATATATCCATCAATTCCATATGTGAAACTTAGGATATTAGATATTAATTGCAATTTAACCTCTTGCCCAAGAAAAAAGATCTATATTATTATTATAATAGTATACTAATTTCTTACTACAAAAGGTACTACTTTTACTAAGTAATTTTGTTTATTTAAATTTATTAATTATTTTTAAATAATAATTTTAATTCATAGTTGCATCTCTCAGAACCACTCACGGCATCTTGGAAACTCGTTCTAGTCGTTCCATTGTTTTTGGAGAGCTTGGAACGGGTACACACATTCTGAATTGACTAGGAACAATTTTGGGAACTTGGTAGCTTCAACTTCAAGGAAATGGGATGAGTTTCTCATATTGAGTTTTAAACTAAAATTATATTTTTGGTGTTAATAAGTACCAATTTTGGATACCATTAAATTGAAATGCAAATATTTTTATTCAATTATTACAAACATCTAATTTATTACAATTTTTTTTATTATATTTATTCAAAATATCACTATAAAACAAAAACTAAACTACACTTAAATCTTATTTCAAAAATGATTTAAATAAAAAAATTTAATAGTACTCAATTTATATTTGTGGATATGAATAACTTTTAATGCATGTATGTTTTTCTTAGAGCCTCGACTAAACATGAAAATCACATAAATGAATGCCATGTTAATGAAAAGCATTTTCGCTAGTCTTTTGTTGCTATCAACAAACCATATCATTGATTTTTATTGGATTTTCATATTCCAATAGTATTATTTAGCTTTTTCCAATCACCAAAACAATGGTTTAAATTTATGAAGATGTTCAAAGTTTATATATGTAGGGTTTAATTTTATAAAGATGTTAAAATTATATATATGTATTTTGTTTCTCATTGTTTCTAAATTTGTACTTATTAATATCAAAAATAGAATTTAATATATTAACATAATAAAGTTTGCTACACTACAATATATTATATATTATATAGCAATTTTGAGAGATAGTAGGTCTCCAATTTAAATGATTTTTTTTTTTTAAATATATCATTATCTTGATACATTGTAATCTAAAATATCTTTTAGCTATTTTTAATAAATAATATTAGAGCTTTCAATTAGACATTTCTTGAGATTTTTCATCCAACTTATTAAGCTTTTAAATTAAATGGATATATAAAAGCTTTATTTATATATTGATGGTTGAATATCGATTCCTTCTCGAGATGTGAATTGTATTGTATTAATTAATAAATTGGAATTTTTTAATTTAATTTGATTGTTTTGTTTACAGAGTGTTATAAATCTTAAAAATATATTTAAAATTATAAAGTAAATTAATAATCGTATAAATTTAAATTTTGGGTTTCTATAATTTTTTTTTCAAATTTTATAAAAGTTTCATTTAAAGTTATAGTCTTATTTGATTGATAAAAACTTTAATGACTAAACCTTTCTTTTATTTATTTTTCCTATTTTAAAATTATATAGTTTATCATAATTTTGAAAAATGGATTAGAGTAAATCTTTACTTCACTAAAAAATAAATTCTATGTAAAGATTAAGCTGTTTCACTTATTAACAAACAAATAAAATTAGGAGTAAGTTTATTAGTAGACAAACTCAACTTTTTTTTAATTGAAAATTTTCTCCAAATCCCATATGTATTTTGATAAAAGTTATAGTTCCACTTTATTAATAGGAATTTTCACTATAAATTTCACTCTTTGAGGTTTTTGCCTATTTTAAAATGATCTTGTATGAATGTTGAAAAAAATAAATTAATTAAGACAAAATTTTACCCAATCCAAATAAAAACTTGCCAAAAACAATTAATTTGTTCATTTATTAACTCATTCCATACAATTATACTAAATCAACTTACTATTACTTAATCATTTAAAAAATTAAAATATATTTTTATCATATTATTATACTAAATATTCAAAATATTCTTATCATTTTGTTATACTAAATATTAAAAAAATAATGTATTTGAAACACAACTTATATTATAACATTTTAAAACTATACAATTATATTATATACATTTTAAAACTACATAACTTATATAGTAATAACTTAATGTGAACTTTAAAAAAAAAAAAACATACAATTTATACATTTAAAAATGCAATTTAAACAACATAAAATTACAAAAAACTAGATTGGTTAAACAACACCGTTAAGAATTCTATAACCCAGTCCTTATTACTTCCATCGTTTCACCTTCACTTATACTTGATTGCTTTATATTTTCACCTCTTCTTCACAGATACTATCGGTTCACCTATTCTTCACTTGTACTTGATTGCTTTATTTAGTGGTTCACCTATTCTCAACAGACCATGATTTTCTCTGAACAAGGGGTTTCCGCCATGGGGAGTTGCCAGTTTTTTGTACTGACACGGTTTTGGGAAGCATGTATTGACATTTCAAAACTGGGCGAATATTACTTCAAGATATGGTCGTTTTTACTAGAAAATGGGGTCGTTAAAGAGTGTTACCACAAAGAGCTCAAAGTCATGCTAGTGGAATACAATTGCCCGACCATCATGTTCGTCACTGGTGTCTATTCTTACGCTGTAAGGAAACTATCTTCTCAACGAATGGGATGGTGTGGAATTGTAGTCCATATAACTTTTCTACATTTTCTTCTCATTGTGAAGTTGCAGACCCCATATGACGGGTACTAATCCATACCCAGAGAGATGGGCTTGGCGCGATGGGGTTGATGGTCGGCCAATACGCATTAAGGGCATGGAAACATGACTGAGCAGAGAGGCCGAGGGGAACATTTTACATGTTGTAGGAAAAAATTGATGTAAAATGAATTATTTTTGTAAAGTTTAGTAGAAAACTTGGCAAAAATTTAAGAGTTAGCTATAGGTTCACAAGTCATAGTCTTAAAGGCATAGGTCCTCCTTGCCTAGTCTAGGAGTGCAGTTTTGAGGATATTGGAAACTATCCAGAGTTTTGAAATTTTACTTATTATAGATAATAGTAAAAATATTTTTTTCCAAAACTATTTTGAATAAACAATATACAATGTCATATTTGAGCATCTTTTATTTTGAATAAACAATAAACAATGTCATATTTGAGCATCTTATCCTAAAGGTATTAGAAGAGCAATGGTGTCCATTCAATTTTTTTTTTATATAATTGTTTGAGCATCTTGTTTATGAGTGGTGTCTATTCAATATATTTTTTGTATTTGGGAACGATTTTTCTTCAATGTACATTTTTGTTTGTTAGTACATCATCTTTAAGACTTTGCTTTAACTTTCAAAATCACATTTCTTAAACTAGACACTAACCCTATCAACATATTTTTCTCTAATATACTTTTTGGGCCCGTGAGCCAAGTCCATTCAATATAGATTTAGCTAGATGCTATCAACATCTTATCTTTAATATACTTTTTGGCCCGTGAGCAACGTACATTCAATATACATTTTCGTTGGGTACATCTCTTACGTTGTCAGCGTCTTGTCTTACTTTCTGGGCCCGTGAGCGAAGTCCATTCAATATACATTTAACTAGATGCTATCAACATCTTATCTTTAATATACTTTTTGGCCCGTGAGCAACGTCCATTCAATATACATTTTCGTTGGGTACATCTCTTATGATGTCGGCATCTTGTCTTACTTTTTGGGCTCGTGAGCAAAGTTCATTCAATATACATTTAACTAGACATTATCAACATCTTATCTTTAATATACTTTTTGGCCTGTGAGTGACGTCCATTCAATATACATTTTCGTTGGGTACTTCAATTACGTTGTCAACATCTTGTCTTACTTTTTGGGCCCGTGAGCAAAGTCCATTCAATATATTTAACTCGATGCTATCAACATCTTATCTTTAATATACTTTTTGACCCGTGAGCGATGTCCATTCAATATACATTTTCGTTGGGTACATCTCTTATGCTGCGAGGCTCTTGTCTTACTTTTTGGGCCCGTAAGCGAAGTCCATTTGATATACATTTAACTAGACGCTATCAACATCTTATCTTTAATATACTTTTTGGCCCGTGAGTGACATCCATTCAATACACATTTTCGTTGGGTACATCTCTTACACCGTGATCCTCTTGTCTTACTTTTTGGGCCCGTGAGCGAAGTCCATTCAATATACATTTAACTAGACACTATCAACATCTTGTCTTTAATATACTTTTTGGCCCATGAGTGATGATCTTTAATATACCTTTTGGCCTATGAGCAACGCCCATTCAATATACATTTCCGTTGGGTACATCTCTTACGATGTCAACATCTTGTCTTACTTTTTGGGCCCGTGAGTGAAGTCCATTCAATATACATTTAACTAGACGCTACCAACATATTATCTTTAATATATTTTTTGGCTCGTGAGTGACATCCATTCAATATACATTTTCGTTGAGTACATCTCTTACGTTGTGAGCATCTTGTCTTACTTTTTGGGTCTGTGAGGGAAGTCCATTCAATATACATTTTACTAGACGCTATAAACATCTTATCTTTAATATACTTTTTGGCCCGTGCACGACGTCCAATCAATATACATTTTCGATACATTTTCGTTGGATACATCTCTTACGCTGTCAACATCTTGTCTTTGGAATGGATGTGGTGGAAATGTAGTCCACATATGTTCTCTAGATTTTTTTCACATTGTGTCCAATTGCAGAGCATATACAGTGCACCTATTGCAAGAGTATAACGTGTATTGACTCTACGAACAAAGAGATTGACAATATGGTTGTTGGTCGACAACCTGCCTCAAAAGAAAAATGCATGGAAACTAATCATTGGTAGTACATTTACCTTCATAAATGTTTTATCATGCATTCAAAATATGCCAAGTATATTTCGGTCCTCGAAAATATTTTCAAAGAAAATATTACTTTTTCAATTTAAGGTAAAGCAATGAGTAAAATAGGTTTATGTGTTGGGTGATATGGTTCCAAGCGTCCTAAGGTGAAAAATTGTGTTGGCTGCTCCAATCCCCGTATTCTCTTCAGCTTCATACACCCAAAATTTTTGAAGAAATGATGGCAAAGCTTCACAACAGTGTCGCAAGGACCTAAGACTTGGGGGGCGGGAATGGAGACAAAACGACTGAGACCTAGAGGGCGGGAATAGAATTTTGAAACCTGCAACATCTTTGGTCGGCCTCTAATGGCGTCGGGGTGTATTTTTAGTATGTGGCACGTAGTTTTCCAGAACTACTAACTAGATTTGTTTTTTCTAAGTTTTTTTTGGAGACATGGGGCTCCTTTACTGTGGGATTTTAACTGATGGCCATTTTTACTGCTATTTTGCTTTCATTGTTGGCCGGTCCCCCACTTTTAGTGATTGTGAATTATTTTTGGAGGAACCTTCTGGTAGTTTGGCACTATTTTTTACTTGTCTGGTGGGGTCCGTATGTCAGTGGCCGGAGGCTTCGATTATGAATAATCCCCTCTCATTCCACTCACTCTGGATATGACATTGTTGTTTATTAATTTTTCCTCCTCTTATGACTGCCTTAACTATTTTACTTCTCGCTCCCTCCTCTTTACTGGACCCATGGCTACATTGGTATTCACCCCCGAGGAGCTTTTACAGTGGGAGCTAGGTGGCGAGTTTGTTTGGTTCTAGTGTGCTTAGATGATGGAGGAGGTCGTCAACGCACTCATGAGTGCGGCTGACAAGGAGGCCTGGAAGAGGGAGGGCCTCTTCGACCCAACCCCCTCGCATTTAAATCTGAAACTTCGCACTATCAGGAATTTATTACACTTGGAACTGTCGCCTCCCTTGGACCCTACTCTTACTCACGGCATTGTTTTACAACCTTTTGTTAGTTCCTTGGGTTTCAGAGATCATGCTCCTGCTGTTCACTCCGTGTTTAGTGATCCCCATCCGAGTTTTGCAGTAGGACTTACACAGTCTGTTGGATATGCTGTGAGAACTAGTGCTAAGTCAGGCTCTCAGAGACCTTTCGCTAAGAAATCATGGCCTCCTAACCGGTCGAGAAGAAAAATGATATTGGGGGATGACCTCGGTCTGGAGGAAGCAACTAACTTAGCTCTGAATGATTTGGTTGGACGATTTTCATACCATCGCAGGTGTACCACACCTCTTTATAGCTGGGTAAAGACCCATTGGTTTGCTGTTTTGGGAGATGTCCCAAAGGTATTTTACCTCCCGCGTGGCTAGTTTGGTTTCAACTTTCATTCGCCGGAGGATGTTGCTAAGATTTTAGAGGGACTGTGTCCATATGATGGTGGTAGTATCATGCTAAAATGTTGGAGGATCTCTTTCGACCTTGCACATGACTACTTTCAGTTTAGACACCTGTGGGTACTCTTACCCGGTCTCCCGCTAAATTTCTAGAGTTTAAAGGTTCTAATGGTGATTGGAAATTCTATTGGCTGGTTTATTGGTGTGGATGAACAAGCACTTGGAGCTCCTAAAAGAAAATTGGGAAGAATTTAGTAGAGGTGGACATTCACTTGGGGTTGTTGGAGATCCTTGAAATCCAGTGGAGAGACCAACTGTATTCACAGAGGCTAGATTACTTGGGCCTCCCCTTTTGTCGCACATTATGTCGTAGGATTGGACACTTGAGAAACTCCTGCCAAGGCATAGTGGTTGAGGAGGATTCAGAAGATATTTGTCCATGAAAACTTTAAAGATGTGATTTTCCTGCTGTGGACTCCATAGGTCACAATTTTCCTCTGTTCGGGATGCAGGAATATCCACCTTTCTCGAATTTCGAAACACTTACATGTAAACTCAGATCTATATGTCATGTTTTGTTTCATTCTTTGACCTCTCTAGAAAAGATAGTTTTGGATGCTACCTGTCCGGAGACTGATATGCATGTACAATCCTACTTATCTGAGCCGACTACTAAGATAGACTCTTTGGGCCTAGAATTTTGTGATCCTAGTCACTCGGGGGATAAGACATAGGTAGATAAACCTCTTTTTTCCCTTTCTCTGGAGGTGTCTAGGATGTCCTCCCAGGTTACTAGCTCCCTTCTTGGGACGAGATCCCACACTACTGGTTCTATTGCACACTCAGAGGTTATTTCTTTAGAGGCTGAGGAGGGGGTTAAGGAAAATGTTATACTCTTAGGTTTTAGAAAGGAGGAACCAGATGATTGTACTCTGGTGGAGACTTTGGATACTTTGGTGCCACTTCTTCATGAGGTGGGGGACCTTGTCCCCCTCGTAACTTTTCAAGGAAATTATGTTATCACTCCACCTTTATCTACTGAATTGTCTTGCAAACTGGGGGAAGGTAGTGGGGGGGCTTTGTCCAGCTATGCTTGGTCTAGAGGATTAGGTTTTGAGACCTCGCCTATTAAGAGAAGGAGTGCTCTTAAGAAAGTCACTTTCCTTCCCATTACAATTGATGCTACTACTACTTTTGTTTCTGACACTGTGGTGTGTAGAGGATTAAAATCCCTTGCACGAGCTAAAATATGGTACTATTCTCTCTAAATATAAGAGGGGTGGGAGGCTCCATGAAATCTTCCTCCATGCGTATATTAATCACTAAATTCAAACCGACATTATCTTTTTACAAGAGACACTTGTTGCTGAGGACAAGGCTCGATTGTTTATGCAAAAATTTGTTCCCAGCTGGTATGTGTGTGATGTTAGTTCGGTTGGTACCTCGAGCAGTCTCTTGGTGACTTGGGACCCTAACAAGTTCACATTGGACCCTATACTATGTGGTGGGGGCATATTACTTTCGGGCATCTCCTTAGAAAGTCACAGTGTTGTTAATTTTCTTAATGTTTATGGTCCTTGTAGTGAGAGACTTTTATTTTGGTATTGTTTGGTGACAAAAGGATTGTTAGTTGCTAAAAACTTGATACCTGCAGGAGATTTGAATTTTACCATAGGTGCGGATGAAGTCCGAGGGCCAACGACACACCTGGATAGACAAGCTAACTATTTTATAGAATTGATAAAGGATCATTCATGGTTGACCTGGCTCCGGGATTTTTGGTACCTACTTGGAGGAATGACAGAGTCGGGGGTGCAAGCATTGCTAAAATATTGGATCACATTCTAGGTATGGAAATCCTATTGATTTTTGATGGGAGGTATCGATCCTAGGTTGAGCTCCCTTTCATATTTGATCATACACATGTGATAGCGCAATTCGATTTCACTCAAGTATAGGTGGCCTTAATAAATCCAACTTGGTTGGTGGAGACAAAATTTTCTTTAATCGTGAAATATGTTTGGAAGGATTCTGTCTTCCTGGAGGAATTGGACATTCAACACATAATTGTCTAGAAATTGAAGACACTAAAGTCCCGAATTAAAGCTTGGGCGAGGCATAGTCGACGCAAAAATCTTCGCAAACTGGAAATACTGGAGGAGGACATAAGTTGGGATTTTTCTAGTCTGTCTAGAGATGGGTTTGACATCGCTGCTAAATTACACTTGAAAGCTTTAGAATCAGAGTGAAACGATATTCTTAAAAATGAAGAAGAATATTGGCGTCAAAAGAGTCGTGCTACTTGGCTAAAATGTGGTGATCGTAACACTAAATACTTTCACAAGTTTGCCAGTGCAAGAAGAAATCAAAAGCATATTTGGGAGATAGATGATCAAAATGGTCAAACCATTATAGGAAAAGAGGAGATCAAAGGAGAGGCTTCTAGATATTTTAAACAATTATATGCTACAGATGGTTACAGGGCTCCGATGGAACAAGTTAATTTAGCCAGACTTTTTCAACGATTTGTGACTGAGGAAGATAATGTACTTTTAGATAGACCTCTTACTAAACAAGAGTTTTGGGAAATTTTAAGTCTTTTTGCAAAAGACAAAAGTCTGGGCCCATATGGCTGGACTGCTGAGTTTTTTACTCTTTTTTTCGATGTGGTTGGTGATGATTTATTAGATCTGGTCAAAGATTCCAGGATCAGAGGTAATATTCAAAGATATTTAAATTCAACCTTCCTGTCATTGATTCCTAAGGAGAACTCTCCTCGGACTTTTGGGGATTTTAGACCCATTGTGCTATAAAGTGATTTCTAAAGTGATCTCCAACATAATTAAACCCATTCTCTCGAGGGATTTGTCAGTTGAAAAATTGGGTTTCTTGAAGGGTAGAAAAATTCTGGATGTCATAGGGATGACGCATGAATGCATCCACAACATCAAAACAAAAAAAAACCCTGTTATTAAAAATGGATTTGAAAAAGGCATATGATTATGTTAGTTGGGATTTCGTTCGTTTAATTCTTGTTCAAACCGATTTTAGTGTTACTTCTATTTCATGGATTATGAGTTGTGTGACCAGCAAATCCTTCGTGGTTCTGATAAATGGTGAGACCTCGACATTTTTCAACAGTGAATGTGGTCTTCGACAAGGCTGTCCACTCTCGCCTTTATTATTTATCCTTATTATGGAGAGTCTTATCATTTTATGGAAACAGGGTCAAGAGTTGGGGATTTTGATAGGGGTAAAGGTTTCTAGAGCTGTAAAAATATTACACCTTATTTTTTTCGATGATGTGCTCATCATGAAAAAGGCCTCTATTGAGGAATGGATATTGGTAAAGAATATTCTAGATCAATTCTATAGCACCTCAGGATTAAAAATCAATCATAGAAAATTTACTTTCCATCATGCAGGGCTTGATAATGCGGATTTGGCATGTTTTAAGGAATTATTATCTTTCAATTTCATGGAATTGGCTTTGGGATTAAGTACTTGGAGTATTTCATTAAACAAGATAAAACCTTTTTTGAAGACTGTAGATGGATACTTATAAAGTTTGAAAAATGGATAAAGCATTGGTGTAACCATTGGTTAAAATTGGGAGGCTAATGCATCTTAGCTAAGGTGGTATTGGAAACCGAGTTGGTTTTTTGCATGGCACTTGCGGCGGTTCCTGTCGCGGTTCTCACAAAGATCCGTAAGTTGATATTTGACTTTCTCTGGACGAGGGGTCACAAAGAACATGCTATACAACTTTGTTGCTGGGTACAAATTGCAAAACCAAAACTATTGGGAGGCTGGGGCTTCAGGAACCTCTTCATATTTAACTACGTGCTAGAAAAAAACTCATTGTGGAGAGTCTTGATGGAGGACGGGATCTGGCATCAGGTGATCAAAGATAAATATCTCCCTTACACTTCTATGGCTACTTCGCTTAGATCATCTCTGGTAACACAACCTTTGACCTCACACTTTTGGAAAAAATTGATGAAATCGTTGCCCCTCATCACCCACTAGTTGAGTTGGAAGCCCACAAATGGTTGTTCGGTACTCATTGGGATATATAAAATTCTAGGCATTGGCAATGCTTCTTTACTTTCTTAGGAGCTTTTATTGGTTTTAAAAAATCAAAATATTCACTATTTGTATCAAGCGAAGGCTCAGTCATCCTGGGGATTTATCACCGATCAATAGAGGTCCAGTGAGGATTTGAGACTCACCAGAAATGTAGCTTTGGAATGGAGTTTTTTTTATAAGGGAACTTATCAACTCAAATGTCCAGCTGCGATAAGGTGAAGATATATTAATGTGGACTGGTGGAGACTAGTTGGGTCTTTTCTCGAAAAAAAATGTATACAATGTTTTAGCATTTAAATTCTGGCCACAACATACCTCTACTTGGCGAAGACAGTTATGGACCTGGGACTCAGCATACAAGATTAAATTGTTCTTTTGGTTAGTTTTGGAATGTAAAATCCTTACCTAGGACTCTTTACAAAAAAAAGGTTGGGCTGGCCCGAGTATCTGTTCACTCTGTTTCAGGGATGAGGAGTCCATTTCACATCTGTTCATAAACTGTCCTTTTACTATAAAACTGTGGAAAAACTTACATTATACATTTAATCTTGCCACATTCTGGGGAGGCTATTCCTTAAATGATTGAGCTTAGAAAATTGGTTAAAGGTGGAAATTTTTTATAAATCCTTACCAATAATTGTTTGTTGATATTTGTGGTTGGAAAAAAACAGATGTATTTTTGATAGTTGTTCTCCCTCACCACAGAGGGTTAGTATTCAAATCAGTGGGATGATGAAGCCTACCCGTAGCCAGGTTCAGATAAGGACTGATAACATGATTAAGAAGACTCCATAATTTATTTTGGATTTTGTCTGTTGGTTTGATGGAACAATGCATAATAATGGTTTACTATGTGGTGTACGGGGTATTCTAAAGACTATAGTTAGTACTGCCTGTAGATGGACTTTAAATTGTGGGGAGGGCACAAGCACTAGGGCATAACTCCTTGGTTTATGGGCATATTTAAACTTAGCACATTGGTTAAATATTTCACATCTACATGTCCTGGGGGATTCAAAGATTGTTATAGATTGATTAAATCTCAACTACAGTTTACAAATAACTACTCTTATGGGTTGGATGACAAAGATCATAGAACTCATTCCTCTTTTCACTAACATCAAGTTTGATCATATATACAGGGAAGAGAATATGGGGGTTGATGCTCTATTAAAGCTTGCATTATAGGTACCGGAAGGAAGGATTCACTGCAACAAATGGCAGAATAGCCATGAGGCCCCCCCACTTACTTTACGTCTCTATCCATGATTGACATATTTGGTGGTCTGGTATTTTCTACTTGATACATCATACTTGATACTATCTCTGTGATATTATTTCTTGGTCCTATATCCATTCAAGATATCTATGTAATTAAAATTTGGATAGTTTTGCTGAGGAGGGCAATAGCCTTAGTTGTTATACTCGTTGAAAATTTTAGGTGGGTTGTATCTCTTCGTTGTTATACATTACTTTTGGACTTGGTGATATTTTTGTTGATCACAGTTCACCTATTATGGAGGGGGGTTATCTTTGTAAGCTATGTTTGCATATTGAGAACAACATATATTAATATATTGAAAAATTTTAAGGTTTAAGGTCTAAGGTTTAGTTTGAGTAAAATAGGTTTAATGTTTAGTTTAAGTGGAGGGAGGTAAAATTTTATTCTCTTTAACTAGGTTTAATTTTTTTCAAATTTGGAAGAAAAAAGGAAAAATGGGATCCTATCAACGGGCGTGACAAGGGGACTTTCAAAAGATAGTGACATGTTGTTATTGACTTCATTAAAGTTGATTTTGTCATTAAATTTTTGATAAGTAATGGATATTTAACAATTAAAATATAAATACAATTTTTATTCAATCATTAAAACACAAATATAATTTTTAATATTTTTATTTTAAATGTAAAAGTCAAAATTTTCAATATTAAAAAAAAAAATATATTAATAATAATAATGATTATTTTAAATTAATCACATTAAATATTGTAATATAATTGTTATTAGAGATTTTGTTTGTGTGATTAAGGTGTGTTCAAGTTTAATATAGATTAATGAATTTTAGGTCCTTCTTCTTCTAAACAAAGGGGGTTTCATATATCAATTCAATATTTGGCTAAGTTATGTTTTTAAAATAAATTATTATTATTATTATCAGGGTGACAATAAATTGAGCTAACCCCTTCAACTATTATTATTATTATATAAAGAATTGTGTTTGTATAACTATTATATCATAATACATTTAATGAAACAATATAGATACTTATATGCCCCCTTGTAACAATACACACACCATGTGACATGTATTTTAACATAAATGAAATTTACCTTGAAATGAGTACAAACATAAATAACACTTAAATTCAACATTCCTTAGTTCAACATTCTCTTCTTCCTTTATGCTAAAAAAAAAATAAAAAATAAGATACTTAATATTACCTCTTTCACACACCTTCCTAAAATATTTTCATTACTAAGTTGGATACACCTAACATATGTGTATTTTAAAATTGTTTTTACAATATACATAACTCTCTTTAACTAAAAAACAAAAAAATACAATGGATCACCCGGTTTTACTCTATGAATAATAATTTTTTACTTCAAATTCAAATATTTTAAATTAAATTAATAGTACATAAAAAAAATACAATGGATCACCCGGTTTTACTCTATGAATAATAATTTTTTACTTCAAATTCAAATATTTTAAATTAAACTAATAGTATGGGAAGGGTAAGGTTATGAAAATAATAATAAGGTAATAGAAGAAATTTTTATTAATATTATAAATGAATATGAATAATAATTTTTTACTTCAGATTCAAATATTTTAAATTAAACTAATAGTATGGGAAGGGTAAGGTTATGCAAATAATAATAAGGTAATAGAAGAAATTTTTATTAATATTATAAATGAATATTGTTGAATAGATAGATATATAAATTTATTAGATGTATGTTTTATATATTTGATATTAATTTTTGGAATATTTATTTGGTTAGGAATATGCCACAATTTTTTTTTTAGATCTTAAAATTTGCATTATGAACATTAGAATTCGAGTCTAATGCATAATTAGTTTTGTTATGTGATTTGTGTATAAATTATAATATATAATTTAGGCAATGGATTTTGCATTATGAACATTAGAGTTTGAGTCTAATGCATAATTAGTTTTGTTATGTGATTTGTGTATAAATTATAATATATAATTTAGGTAATGGATTCATAAAGATAAAGATAAAACAAATTAAAGTAATTATTTCAATAAGTATATAAGATGTATACAAAATGTATTTACTCTTTTTAACTTATGCAACAAATATAATTAAGAAAATTTAGTTACATAAATTAAAATGAAAATGTTCGAAGCCAATTTAAACAAATTGTTCACAAAACAATGATTAGTTAGCTAGAAACAAAGCTTGAAGTTTTATTACTCTAAAGGATAAGGATAAGTTTGTGAATCGAATTAGATTTTTGTCAAAGTTTATAATAAGTATTTAAATGTTTTCACTTTTGTAAATTTTGTAAATATGGCATTTTTAATTTTATTTTGTCTTTTTTTTTTAGCAAAATTGGAAGTTGAAATGAACCATTGTGATGGTTGGTCTTTCAAAGGAAACCCATTAAGAACGAAGGATGTAGTGAAGAAGGACATCAATAGGGGGGAAATTGGAGGAGAATAACGCCATAAATGGAAGCTCGAAGAAGGGAACTTGCTCGAAGTTTGATGGACGAAGGAACCAAGAAGCCTGTCCACACTGAGCGAAGGTGTATCTGAGCCATGACCATCTACAATTTTGGTCTTGATAGTGATCAATAACAATACACAAAGCCTGTATATAACTCACCACTTGTAATTTTGTCCTAAGCATAATAAAATCCCTATTAACATGTTGAAATATATATGTCAATTTCGTGGCTCTGTATAAATATCTAGCTCTCGTGTGGTGATTTATGTGAATGCATCACATGTATACACAAACTCATTAAATAAATTTACAAACCATGTTGGATCATCCTCCATAGTAAATTGATTCTTCATTTATTTTGTAGTGAATTGTATGGAGGTTTATGGGTTGGCATGGCTTTGAATTAATTACAGAGTTGGGTATACACAATGTTTGAATGTTGTAAGGGCATTTTTATCTTTTCCCACAAGCCACACGTTGCATGTTAGGGACCTAAAATGTTTTCGTAGAAAATATTACATTTTGAATTTAAGATAAAGCAACAAGTAAAATAAGTTTAAGGTTTAGTTTACATTTTGAATTTAAGATAAAGCAACAAGTAAAATAAGTTTAAGGTTTAGTTTAAGTGGATGGAAGTAAATTTTTATCCTCTTCAACTTAGTTCAAATTTGGAAGGAAAAAGGGAAATGGGATCCTATCAAAGTGTGTGACAAGGGGACTTTCAAAAGATTTTCTCTTATATATTAATTAAGGCATTACACTTCAACTTTTTAATAAGGAATGGATGTTCAACCATTAAAATATAAATAAAAATTTTCATATATTTTTTTATAAGTAATGGATATTTAACAATTAAAATATAAATAATATTTTTAATATCTTTATTTTACATTTCAAATGTAAAAGTCAAAATTTTCAATATTAAAGAAAATGATTATAGTAGTAATAATAATGATTATTTGAGACTAATCACATTAAGTATTGTAACATAATTGTTATTTAAGAGTTTGTTTGTGTGATTAAGGTGTGTTCAAGTTTAATGTAGATTAATGAATTTTAGCTCCCTCTTCTTCCAAACAAAGAGTGTTTTATATATCAATTTAATGTTTAGCTAGGCACCTTTAAAATAAATTATTATTATTATTATTATTATTATCAAGGAACACCTTGTGGGGAACTCCAAGGGATGCTTCCCCACATTATTGGATGACATTCTTATAAACTTGTGGCCATAAACTAGTGTTCCTTACTGGATGACATTCTTACCAAACTTGAGTTCGATACATAATTAGTTTTGTTTTGTGATTTGTGCATAAAGTATAATAATAATTTAGGCAAAGATTCATAAACATAAAACAAAATAGAA
>JZKD02S2273589.1:0-25630 GCA_000966675.3 Picea glauca
TCCTTGGAAAACTTCTATCAGACCTATGACGGACTTCCTTTGGAGACTTCCATCGGAATTCTAATGGGGTTCCAACAAACCTACGAGGGAATTCTATCGAAGAATTCTATCGGACTTTGAATTTGATATTTTTCAAACTTACGACTGAAACATAATTCGTCGCTCGTTCGACAAAAAATAGTTGAAGGCTTCGTCAGATGTTCAATGTTTTTGCGACGCAAATTTGTTGGTAAATGGTCAAAAATCAGGCCCAATGTACTTGTTTCAGGTTCAAGTACGATGTTTAGAATATTATTCCAATCTTCCAACATAATCTGTTAAACTCAACTTTGATGGAACCTTTAAAGCATCAACCTTGTCCCATCAAGGATAGGAAGGGTATTTAGGAATGATGCGGGGAATATTTTAAGAGTTTTTATTGGTTTCATAGGGTGTGACACCAACAATGGGGAAAAACTTTCAACTTTGAAGAAACATATACAAATATAAAATCTCATGGGTTATGGTAAACTAATGGTAGAAGGGGTTTCACAAATCTTGGTAAATTTTCTAACAAGGCTTCAAAATGAACCCAAAACAAAAAATATAATAAGTAACTATCTCTTTACTGCAAGTATCTAGAGCATACACAAGCTTATTAGACACCTCTTAATGTCAGTGCCCTCTCTTGTTCATCACAAGGTGAATGATTTGGTAAATATGTCAACCAATGATAGAGTGAAAAGGGGTGAATAGTATTTAAATATAGAATGAGGTAACATGGAGTTAGGTTGACTTAACAATGATTTTCTCTACTGTAATGTCCCCAACTAGGATGGGTGGGAATATTATGTTTTCTATCCCAAAATGGTTATTTCTTCTTATGTGAATATTGCAAACAATTGTATAATGGTGTTGTAAACTTCTTGCAAACAATTTGCTCAAACATGAATATTGTCAACCATATTTCATGCATCCATTACACAAAAAGTAGAGCATATAACCATGGCATCTTATTGTGGATGGAAACTTCCAAAATCAATACAATGATATCTAATGGTTGTAATAACAGTTGCGGAATACTCCTAAGCACACAAATCTAATGGTTTTTAGGTAGTTGCACAATATACTACAGAAACAATACAATAAAACCTGAAATGATACCAATATATGATATCCACTAATCGAAGGCTCTCCAATCGCTCCACTGCTCTGCTCCAATAATTTCTACTATGTAATAAACCCTCCAAATTCTCCTAAAAACCTCGCAAACCCGATCCAACGAATTATTTCAATCCCTAATTTATAGAGGTCCTCGTGGGATGATTGTGGGACATCTAGAGGGGCCTCGCAGGACAAGCCATGCTCAACCCACGGAGGTGTCTCCTTCCCCAGTTATTTGAAACCATCCTAGCACCTACAGCTCTAACAATCGGCCACAAGTCGATATGCCTCCAAAATCTTTCCCAGATGAAAATAAACACCACAATGAAGTCAAATCAGGACTCCTGATGAATCCTCGTCTTTTTCTAGCTTGGGTGGATATTTCACAATCGAAACTAAACTGATATGGAAGGGTTTTGATAATCCCTAATGAAATAATGGCTCCAAGAGAACTCAAAAATGAGAGATCAAATAAAAATACTAAAGAGAAGGGTTACCCCTCTATTTATCCTTCCTTTGGTCCTTGATGGTGGAGCCACCCACAACTTCATTGATGTTGCACTTGTTACCAGGAGACAAATCCATACAGAGGATTTCAAGGGATTCAATGTGGTAGTAGCAGAGGGGTACAATATGAAGTGTACTTAGAGGATAAGGGGATTGGAAGTAACATTGGAAAACTATACATTGACCTATGAATTTTACATTGAGGATTTAGAATATACTCATGTGGTGCTAGGGGTTCAATGGTTGTACACATTAGGATATATTTGCATGAATTATAGGGACATGAGGATGGAGTTCCAGGACAAGGGTGGAAAGTGAGTTATCCTAAGAGGTATGTCGATAGGTTCCCCCATGATCATGTCTAACCAGCACATGGAGGCCTCTTTTAGACACGGGAACATAGATTTCATAACAGAGTGTCTGATCACCATGGAGAAGCCATCACATGATCGCTAGCATTACCCTACGGATATCCAAGCACTACTTGGAAAGAATGAAAGAGTGTTCGAGCCATTGCCAGTAGGGAGACCACCTAATAGAGGACTTGATCATTTTATTGAGATAGAATAGGGTTTGAAGCCCGTGATCACCCACCCCTATAGACATTTGAAGAGATTCAAGGATGAAATAGAGAAGGACATAAAGTAATTTCTAGAGATGGGACATATCATGCCTAGATCTAGTCCTTCTGCTTCATCAATTGTACTAGTGAAGAATAAACATGGCACTATGAGGATGTGCATAGAATACAAGGCACTAAACAAGAAGACCATCAAATTTGATACCCAATACCCAAGATTGATGAGTTGATTGATGAGATGCATGGGGCAGTGTACTTTTCAAAGGTTGATCGGTGATCAGGATACCATCATATTCGAGTCAGAGAGGAGGATATCCATAAAACATCATTCAAGTGTCACTATGGGCACTATGAGTTTATATCCATTCCCTTCGGGTTAACTAATTTCATGCAAATCAAGGATTGTAGTAGTTCGTCGAATCTATTTTGCAAGGGTTTGAGGAGAGTTTGGATGGCCGCTTACAAAACAGACATTACTGGAGCAAATAAATGGAGGGCTTGGAGATCCTTGGATTAGTGAACATCATACATTAGCATCATTCCTTATTTTCTTGTATTGTTTCTATAGTAGATTGTGCAGCTTCCTGGTAGCCATTAGATTTATGTGCTTATGAGTATTTTGCAGCTATTATTACATCCATTAGATATCATCGTATTTATTTTGGGAGTTTCCATCCATAATAATATTCCATGGTTAGATTATCTATTTTTTTTGTAATGGATGCATGTAATACGTTTGAAAATATTCCTATTTGAGAAAATTGTTTGCAAGAAGTTTACAGCACCATTATACAATTGTTTGGCACATTCACCTAAGAAGAAATAACCATTTTGGAAAAGAAAACATAATATTCCCACCCAGCCTAGTTGGGAACATTATAGTGGTATTAGAGTTGGTGTTTCTTCCATCCTATGACTACATTGATGCCTAGGAAAAAGGGGCATGGAGGGCATTCCTCTCAAGAGACACCGGAAAGAGAAACAAGAGAAAACCAAACAAAGTCAGACCCAACGGGAAGCATCGGAGACAAATCTGAAGGGACTATGCTCCAAATATTAAAATATATGTTTAAGGGACAGAATGAGGCATCCAAAATATAGGGAGAGACAACAAGGTTCCAGTAGCATACCCTTGAGGTGATCACACAGATGGTGGGCCAACGTGGGAAAATGAATGGTGCAGGTCAAGGTAGACCCTGTGGATCCCATTGGGGTGGCAGGATACACACAAAACGTAGCAATAACCATATCCCAGCTCAGAGCGAGATCCTAAGGATCCCTAGGCCCTTACTACCATATTTCTTGATGAGGTAGCCTAGAGGAGCATGGGAGCAACTGGATCAAGGACTTGATATTAACCTCATATAGGGAGTACGAAATGATATATGAATATATTTGTGAGAAAGTTTCCTATAATTACTTTTTTGACATCAAACAGAAGTACAAACCTAGGGAGTGGAACAAAGGAGCACAGAGATGACAGAACGTTGACCTCATGTGCAAGGTGGGAAGGTTGAATATCCCACCCTTCAATGGTTCTGCCAAGAGAAGGGCCAAAGCATGGGTACATGAGTTGGACACTTACCTCCAATTTAACCCAATGACCAAGGAAGAAGAAATTTAAGTATGCCACCCTTTACTTGGAAGGATAATCTCACGAATGGTGGTATCAAGGGTTGGTGACATTAGGGCACACTATCATCACTTCATATGTGGAATTCACTTGTATTTTGATGGACAAGTTTGAGAAGAAGGGCCCTGAGATACACTTCAGGGAGTTGGCACAGTTGAGACAAATATGTACACCATAAGCATGCATCACATATTTTCATAGGATGGTAGTTATGGTGATAGATATTACTCAACAAAGTTTGGTGATGTGATGCAGCTCCCCTCTCTTTCCTTGGGGTTGCTCGACCTACTGGTCTAGGATCGTTCAAAAGACTAAGATGAATTAACTCTTAGGGCCCCCTGCTGGAACCCAAATCAAGTTACACAAGCCCCTTTTCTCCTAAGGCGCAGATTCTATGAAAACCCACGGGCTCCTGCTAATCCCATGTTCCCTTTTTGAAATAATAGGCACTAACTCCTTTTGATATGCCTCTTCCATCATATGACCTCAGGCTGTGACCCGGGGCTAAACCCTAAAAGGTGCTTCAAACTTCAGGCTTCATCCTTTTTCACAACAGGAAACTCCTTTTCCCTCGAACTCCAAACTAGCGAATGCAACTAGCACGAGGATCAACGGTCCCTGCCACTTCCTTATATCAATGGCCCTCAATGCTTTGGGCTTCAGGAGTTTTGGCTTCACCAACTTCACTTTCCTCCGAAGTCTGTGGATCTCTTCCATGTGTCCAAGCAACTGACAGCTAGGATGGGCTCTTACCTCTAGAGCTTCGAACTACTTCTGGTCAACGCTCTGCTTCCTCCTTTCTCTTCCTCTGAAGTCCATGATCCAGTGACGTGTGTCCTTTGTAGATCGATGTTCTAGATTAACTTTGGTCTTCGGCCTTTGGTATTTTTCATTCCTCCTACCTATGAACCAGCAAAGCGTTGGTCGAACACCATGTTTCCTGTTCCAATCAACGACCAGGATTGCTTCGGCTCTTGACTCTTCGGGAATTCTCCGCCCAGACTTACCTTTGTCCTTCCAGAGTGTTATTCCTCCAGATCTCTGAATCTACTGCCAAGCACCCCTGGAAATAAATGGCCATGATCTATTTCATAACTTCGGGCTTCGGGAGTTTTACACGCTCCACACAAGATTTTCTCCAAAGTTCTCTTCTTTTGAAGTACGTGGAACTCTGCCACATACCCTTCCAGATCCAACGGCCCAGATTTACTTTTTCCTTCGCAAAGTTTTCTCCTTCTCCATGTAGATATCCCAGAGCTTTATCTCCCAGACCTTCTGATATTTCACCAACTTTCCCTCCGAACGATGGATAGTTTTGATTCACTTTGGAACTTTCAGACTTCAGGACTTCGGCGAGTCCTCACTCCTTGCACATAAAAAGGGTTAAAGTCTTGTTCACTTACCTGGATCCAATGGTTGTTGGTCTATCTCTCTTAGATCTAATGGCTAGGATATGCTCCTCCTCCTCCTCGACACGCTCCTTGTGGTGTGTGGACATGGGAATCAATGACCCATATCTCTTCCTCCCAGCTGATCTGATGGTAGTTGTTGCTCTCCCTCCTCAGCTTCTGCTTTTTCCTGAATTGGAAGAATTTGGAACATTCAAAGTTTGAGGCCTTCAATCCTCCTGTGAGCTCAGCTACTTTGAGTCTCGTCTGTGCTTCTAAAAATGATATCTCTCCTTGAGCTTCGCAAACATAATTTGACCTCAGCTCTGGCACCTCCTTGTGCTTTGCATGCAAACTTTCAGTTTCACTTCTAAGCTTGTGAACTTTCTCAGAACTCCAAAGGGGTCTCGGCCCTTTTTCTTCCTCCAAAGGAATTCTTGCGCCCTCCTGTAACACTCTACGCTCTCCCTTTGATATTATGAACTTGGAGTAATGTTCACACCGCATGAATTATGCGATGTCTCTCCTAAGATTCTAAGTCGAAATAGACTCTATCAACGCACACCTTCTGGACACTATGGAATACTTGCACTTGTTTGAATATTCATACTTTCTCAACACTTGTCGAAGTATTGGCCTGGTGCGATCCTTGCACAAGTCTTCCTCCAAACTCTTGAATCCTTCAGGTTCATTGATGCAATCCTTGCATCCGCTCAATGCACACCTTGTAGATATTCTTCCCCCAGACTGTTCAACAACTCTGGTTCTCCTCAATTTCCTCCAACACTTTAGAATGTGTTGGTTATGTGCACTCTTTGCACTTACTCAAAGAACTTCCTCGTTGAGCCTTTCCTTCAGAGTGTTCAGAAACTTTGAAGTATCTCTCTAAGATTGTAGATGTTTTGGTGTGCCCACCTGGAACATTCTCCTCTGAACTTGAAGAATATTTCAGATATCCATTCCTTGCATTGGCTCATAGAGTTTCCAATACTCTTTCATGCACTCCTTGCATTTATCCTAAAGAACCCAGAAATAATCCAGCAAACTCACAGACAGATAGTGAATTTTATCTTAACCCTGCAGATGAAACCTATCTCAAACATCTACAGCATATGCACATAAACACACATAGATAATCATTTATGAAACACCTAAACACACAGAAAACTCATAGGCAGGAAAAATTGCTCTCTTTGTATTAATGTGAATGTCAATTACAATATGTGCAAGCTCGGACTACAACAGAGTCTCGACTCTTCTCTTCTTGGCTTACAATGATTTACAATCAACCTTCAACATCCAGAAAACTACTATCGGAACCCTTTCTTGGGAATACATTACAATTATTTATACAAGAGGGGCTCATCGAGCCTTTCCCTCCAACTACTCTAGTGGTGTCTAATCACCATCAAAATGCCTATCTATTGAGGCATATTACATTGAATGAACATATAGTATGAATCAGATCTAGATCAACCTACATCTAGCCATTAAATGCGACTCTAACTACCGCCTGTACAAAGGCATCAACTTGGCTCTTCCAAGATTACAACATTTAATTGCATTTAAATTACATTGAATTTTTAAAATTCAAAGGAAAAATGAGAGGGATGGCGCCTCTCCCCTTCTTGAATGTGCTTTGATGTGTTGGAATGTTGGCACATGCTAAGGTGGATCGATGCTCCTCAATCATACTCCACTTCTAGGAAAATCATGATCTCCTGCTCATCACCTCCTCTGCTCTGTTGTTGAAATCCCCCTAGATCCCAAACTCTCCCTTGAATTTTTCCACCTACTCCCATGTTTTGATGTTGTTGTTTCATCCATGCCACTGCTACAGGTTCTCTTTTGTTCAGCCTCCTCTTGTTGACAGTGTCCTCTGTTGACCTCAACATCATCTCTTTGATCTCCTCAATAACCTCTTCCAGCTACTCTATTGGTTGGCTCCTTGTTAGACTGCTCTGTTGCACTCCCTCCTTATCAATGGGTAGATCAATTTGATCTCCTCTGTTGTTTTCTTCTTCTGTGAACTTGACTTGCCAATTCCCTATAGATTTAGATTATGTAGCCTCCTTACTATACTTTTGTCCAGCCATCTCCTCTGAAAGCTCAACTTCTGCCAGTTCTGTTGCTGGTGCACTCCCAACTTCTTCCATCTACTCCTCATGTTGGAATTCTACTCCAATATGCATGGTTGTCTCTTGGTAGCCTCCTTCTGGTTCTGGATTGTTCAACTAATCCTCCATCATCTCCAACTCCTTCTCCCATGGAGTGAGAATGTTAATTGTATGTTCCTCTTCTTTTGTTGGGGAAGATTTTGATGTCTTCTCCCTCTCCCCCTTTATGACAGTATTATTTGGTTGTCTTTATGTTGCCTCTGCAATCCATATACTAGCCTTTGCTTGGCTAGTTGGAAGGAATATTTTGATTCTCCCAATGATCAAAATTCTCCTCTGATCCTCCTCTGTTAGCACCCCTTGTTGATCTGAACTCTCAGTTGAGTTCTTGAGACTCTTAGACGGTCTCATTTTATCTCCCTTGCCCACCTAGAAACTTGGGATTTCACTTTGGCCCTCCTGGCAGTCTATGATATCTTCAGATGATCTTCTCTCTTTTCCCACCTGAAAATATAAATTTTCATCACTGCCCTCCTGGCAGTTCATGAGATCCTCCATTGATATCACTTCCTCCTCGCTCAAGATTTCTCCAACTTCTGGCTCACATACGCAAACTAGCTTCTCTGTGTCACTGAGGTTTACAACTTCCCTCAACCACCTCCTCAACACTTGTTGTTTCCATATGGAAAACAAGTTCTGGACAGGCCACCTTTCTCTCTGCTTCATTAGCCACTCATACCTCTAGCATACATGTCCCTCCTAGTTCATCTTTGGCATTAGTCTGTCAAGCTCTGCTCTTATTTCCTCGAGCTCTTTGTCCATCTCTGCTTTTATTTTCTACTGGAGGTCCTTTCCTTGACCATGCCTATGGACTTCAGTAGCCATTTTATTTCTCTGACTTCAACCCACCTAGATATCTATTTGATTATTGCGATCTTGCAATAATACCTCACATGGAGCATCAACACTCTGCCCTCTCCTTCACCTGTTGTCTACAAATGAAGTTTAGCTCTAATACCACTTTATGCTATTAGATAGAACCTTTTCCTAGGCTCTCATACCATTTGATGGTATCAGACTATCTATTTTATCTCCTTTTCCTACAGAAATTAAATCTCTGGCTCTGATACCACTTGATGGTATCAGGCTATCTCTTTTCACCTTCTCACCTTTGCCTACTATCTGCAAGAAAAATTAAGCTCTGATACCACTTGATGGTATCATATAAAACCTTTTCCTAGGATCTGATACCACTTGATGTATCTCCTCTCTCTCTCCTCGGGGTTGCTCGACCTCCTAGTCTAGAATTGTTCAAAATACTAAGCTAAATTGTCTCTTCGGTCCCCCTGTTGGAACCCAAATCAAGTTACACAAGCCCCTTTTCTCCTAAGGCATAGGTTCTATGAAAACCCGTGGGCTCCTACTAATCNTCCTTGGAAAACTTCTATCAGACCTATGACGGACTTCCTTTGGAGACTTCCATCGGAATTCTAATGGGGTTCCAACAAACCTACGAGGGAATTCTATCGAAGAATTCTATCGGACTTTGAATTTGATATTTTTCAAACTTACGACTGAAACATAATTCGTCGCTCGTTCGACAAAAAATAGTTGAAGGCTTCGTCAGATGTTCAATGTTTTTGCGACGCAAATTTGTTGGTAAATGGTCAAAAATCAGGCCCAATGTACTTGTTTCAGGTTCAAGTACGATGTTTAGAATATTATTCCAATCTTCCAACATAATCTGTTAAACTCAACTTTGATGGAACCTTTAAAGCATCAACCTTGTCCCATCAAGGATAGGAAGGGTATTTAGGAATGATGCGGGGAATATTTTAAGAGTTTTTATTGGTTTCATAGGGTGTGACACCAACAATGGGGAAAAACTTTCAACTTTGAAGAAACATATACAAATATAAAATCTCATGGGTTATGGTAAACTAATGGTAGAAGGGGTTTCACAAATCTTGGTAAATTTTCTAACAAGGCTTCAAAATGAACCCAAAACAAAAAATATAATAAGTAACTATCTCTTTACTGCAAGTATCTAGAGCATACACAAGCTTATTAGACACCTCTTAATGTCAGTGCCCTCTCTTGTTCATCACAAGGTGAATGATTTGGTAAATATGTCAACCAATGATAGAGTGAAAAGGGGTGAATAGTATTTAAATATAGAATGAGGTAACATGGAGTTAGGTTGACTTAACAATGATTTTCTCTACTGTAATGTCCCCAACTAGGATGGGTGGGAATATTATGTTTTCTATCCCAAAATGGTTATTTCTTCTTATGTGAATATTGCAAACAATTGTATAATGGTGTTGTAAACTTCTTGCAAACAATTTGCTCAAACATGAATATTGTCAACCATATTTCATGCATCCATTACACAAAAAGTAGAGCATATAACCATGGCATCTTATTGTGGATGGAAACTTCCAAAATCAATACAATGATATCTAATGGTTGTAATAACAGTTGCGGAATACTCCTAAGCACACAAATCTAATGGTTTTTAGGTAGTTGCACAATATACTACAGAAACAATACAATAAAACCTGAAATGATACCAATATATGATATCCACTAATCGAAGGCTCTCCAATCGCTCCACTGCTCTGCTCCAATAATTTCTACTATGTAATAAACCCTCCAAATTCTCCTAAAAACCTCGCAAACCCGATCCAACGAATTATTTCAATCCCTAATTTATAGAGGTCCTCGTGGGATGATTGTGGGACATCTAGAGGGGCCTCGCAGGACAAGCCATGCTCAACCCACGGAGGTGTCTCCTTCCCCAGTTATTTGAAACCATCCTAGCACCTACAGCTCTAACAATCGGCCACAAGTCGATATGCCTCCAAAATCTTTCCCAGATGAAAATAAACACCACAATGAAGTCAAATCAGGACTCCTGATGAATCCTCGTCTTTTTCTAGCTTGGGTGGATATTTCACAATCGAAACTAAACTGATATGGAAGGGTTTTGATAATCCCTAATGAAATAATGGCTCCAAGAGAACTCAAAAATGAGAGATCAAATAAAAATACTAAAGAGAAGGGTTACCCCTCTATTTATCCTTCCTTTGGTCCTTGATGGTGGAGCCACCCACAACTTCATTGATGTTGCACTTGTTACCAGGAGACAAATCCATACAGAGGATTTCAAGGGATTCAATGTGGTAGTAGCAGAGGGGTACAATATGAAGTGTACTTAGAGGATAAGGGGATTGGAAGTAACATTGGAAAACTATACATTGACCTATGAATTTTACATTGAGGATTTAGAATATACTCATGTGGTGCTAGGGGTTCAATGGTTGTACACATTAGGATATATTTGCATGAATTATAGGGACATGAGGATGGAGTTCCAGGACAAGGGTGGAAAGTGAGTTATCCTAAGAGGTATGTCGATAGGTTCCCCCATGATCATGTCTAACCAGCACATGGAGGCCTCTTTTAGACACGGGAACATAGATTTCATAACAGAGTGTCTGATCACCATGGAGAAGCCATCACATGATCGCTAGCATTACCCTACGGATATCCAAGCACTACTTGGAAAGAATGAAAGAGTGTTCGAGCCATTGCCAGTAGGGAGACCACCTAATAGAGGACTTGATCATTTTATTGAGATAGAATAGGGTTTGAAGCCCGTGATCACCCACCCCTATAGACATTTGAAGAGATTCAAGGATGAAATAGAGAAGGACATAAAGTAATTTCTAGAGATGGGACATATCATGCCTAGATCTAGTCCTTCTGCTTCATCAATTGTACTAGTGAAGAATAAACATGGCACTATGAGGATGTGCATAGAATACAAGGCACTAAACAAGAAGACCATCAAATTTGATACCCAATACCCAAGATTGATGAGTTGATTGATGAGATGCATGGGGCAGTGTACTTTTCAAAGGTTGATCGGTGATCAGGATACCATCATATTCGAGTCAGAGAGGAGGATATCCATAAAACATCATTCAAGTGTCACTATGGGCACTATGAGTTTATATCCATTCCCTTCGGGTTAACTAATTTCATGCAAATCAAGGATTGTAGTAGTTCGTCGAATCTATTTTGCAAGGGTTTGAGGAGAGTTTGGATGGCCGCTTACAAAACAGACATTACTGGAGCAAATAAATGGAGGGCTTGGAGATCCTTGGATTAGTGAACATCATACATTAGCATCATTCCTTATTTTCTTGTATTGTTTCTATAGTAGATTGTGCAGCTTCCTGGTAGCCATTAGATTTATGTGCTTATGAGTATTTTGCAGCTATTATTACATCCATTAGATATCATCGTATTTATTTTGGGAGTTTCCATCCATAATAATATTCCATGGTTAGATTATCTATTTTTTTTGTAATGGATGCATGTAATACGTTTGAAAATATTCCTATTTGAGAAAATTGTTTGCAAGAAGTTTACAGCACCATTATACAATTGTTTGGCACATTCACCTAAGAAGAAATAACCATTTTGGAAAAGAAAACATAATATTCCCACCCAGCCTAGTTGGGAACATTATAGTGGTATTAGAGTTGGTGTTTCTTCCATCCTATGACTACATTGATGCCTAGGAAAAAGGGGCATGGAGGGCATTCCTCTCAAGAGACACCGGAAAGAGAAACAAGAGAAAACCAAACAAAGTCAGACCCAACGGGAAGCATCGGAGACAAATCTGAAGGGACTATGCTCCAAATATTAAAATATATGTTTAAGGGACAGAATGAGGCATCCAAAATATAGGGAGAGACAACAAGGTTCCAGTAGCATACCCTTGAGGTGATCACACAGATGGTGGGCCAACGTGGGAAAATGAATGGTGCAGGTCAAGGTAGACCCTGTGGATCCCATTGGGGTGGCAGGATACACACAAAACGTAGCAATAACCATATCCCAGCTCAGAGCGAGATCCTAAGGATCCCTAGGCCCTTACTACCATATTTCTTGATGAGGTAGCCTAGAGGAGCATGGGAGCAACTGGATCAAGGACTTGATATTAACCTCATATAGGGAGTACGAAATGATATATGAATATATTTGTGAGAAAGTTTCCTATAATTACTTTTTTGACATCAAACAGAAGTACAAACCTAGGGAGTGGAACAAAGGAGCACAGAGATGACAGAACGTTGACCTCATGTGCAAGGTGGGAAGGTTGAATATCCCACCCTTCAATGGTTCTGCCAAGAGAAGGGCCAAAGCATGGGTACATGAGTTGGACACTTACCTCCAATTTAACCCAATGACCAAGGAAGAAGAAATTTAAGTATGCCACCCTTTACTTGGAAGGATAATCTCACGAATGGTGGTATCAAGGGTTGGTGACATTAGGGCACACTATCATCACTTCATATGTGGAATTCACTTGTATTTTGATGGACAAGTTTGAGAAGAAGGGCCCTGAGATACACTTCAGGGAGTTGGCACAGTTGAGACAAATATGTACACCATAAGCATGCATCACATATTTTCATAGGATGGTAGTTATGGTGATAGATATTACTCAACAAAGTTTGGTGATGTGATGCAGCTCCCCTCTCTTTCCTTGGGGTTGCTCGACCTACTGGTCTAGGATCGTTCAAAAGACTAAGATGAATTAACTCTTAGGGCCCCCTGCTGGAACCCAAATCAAGTTACACAAGCCCCTTTTCTCCTAAGGCGCAGATTCTATGAAAACCCACGGGCTCCTGCTAATCCCATGTTCCCTTTTTGAAATAATAGGCACTAACTCCTTTTGATATGCCTCTTCCATCATATGACCTCAGGCTGTGACCCGGGGCTAAACCCTAAAAGGTGCTTCAAACTTCAGGCTTCATCCTTTTTCACAACAGGAAACTCCTTTTCCCTCGAACTCCAAACTAGCGAATGCAACTAGCACGAGGATCAACGGTCCCTGCCACTTCCTTATATCAATGGCCCTCAATGCTTTGGGCTTCAGGAGTTTTGGCTTCACCAACTTCACTTTCCTCCGAAGTCTGTGGATCTCTTCCATGTGTCCAAGCAACTGACAGCTAGGATGGGCTCTTACCTCTAGAGCTTCGAACTACTTCTGGTCAACGCTCTGCTTCCTCCTTTCTCTTCCTCTGAAGTCCATGATCCAGTGACGTGTGTCCTTTGTAGATCGATGTTCTAGATTAACTTTGGTCTTCGGCCTTTGGTATTTTTCATTCCTCCTACCTATGAACCAGCAAAGCGTTGGTCGAACACCATGTTTCCTGTTCCAATCAACGACCAGGATTGCTTCGGCTCTTGACTCTTCGGGAATTCTCCGCCCAGACTTACCTTTGTCCTTCCAGAGTGTTATTCCTCCAGATCTCTGAATCTACTGCCAAGCACCCCTGGAAATAAATGGCCATGATCTATTTCATAACTTCGGGCTTCGGGAGTTTTACACGCTCCACACAAGATTTTCTCCAAAGTTCTCTTCTTTTGAAGTACGTGGAACTCTGCCACATACCCTTCCAGATCCAACGGCCCAGATTTACTTTTTCCTTCGCAAAGTTTTCTCCTTCTCCATGTAGATCTCCCAGAGCTTTATCTCCCAGACCTTCTGATATTTCACCAACTTTCCCTCCGAACGATGGATAGTTCTGATTCACTTTGGAACTTTTAGACTTCAGGACTTCGGCGAGTCCTCACTCCTTGCACATAAAAAGGGTTAAAGTCTTGTTCACTTACCTGGATCCAATGGTTGTTGGTCTGTCTCTCTTAGATCTAATGGCTAGGATATACTCCTCCTCCTCCTCGACACGCTCCTTGTGGTGTGTGGAAATGGGAATCAATGACCCATATCTCTTCCTCCCAGCTGATCTGATGGTAGTTGTCGCTCTCCCTCCTCAGCTTCTGCTTTTTCCTGAATTGGAAGAATTTGGAACATTCAAAGTTTGAGGCCTTCAATCCTCCTGTGAGCTCAGCTACTTTGAGTCTCGTCTGTGCTTCTAAAAATGATATCTCTCCTTGAGCTTCGCAAACATAATTTGACCTCAGCTCTGGCACCTCCTTGTGCTTTGCATGCAAACTTTCAGTTTCACTTCTAAGCTTGTGAACTTTCTCAGAACTCCAAAGGGGTCTCGGCCCTTTTTCTTCCTCCAAAGGAATTCTTGCGCCCTCCTGTAACACTCTACGCTCTCCCTTTGATATTATGAACTTGGAGTAATGTTCACACCGCATGAATTATGCGATGTCTCTCCTAAGATTCTAAGTCGAAATAGACTCTATCAACGCACACCTTCTGGACACTATGGAATACTTGCACTTGTTTGAATATTCATACTTTCTCAACACTTGTCGAAGTATTGGCCTGGTGCGATCCTTGCACAAGTCTTCCTCCAAACTCTTGAATCCTTCAGGTTCATTGATGCAATCCTTGCATCCGCTCAATGCACACCTTGTAGATATTCTTCCCCCAGACTGTTCAACAACTCTGGTTCTCCTCAATTTCCTCCAACACTTTAGAATGTGTTGGTTATGTGCACTCTTTGCACTTACTCAAAGAACTTCCTCGTTGAGCCTTTCCTTCAGAGTGTTCAGAAACTTTGAAGTATCTCTCTAAGATTGTAGATGTTTTGGTGTGCCCACCTGGAACATTCTCCTCTGAACTTGAAGAATATTTCAGATATCCATTCCTTGCATTGGCTCATAGAGTTTCCAATACTCTTTCATGCACTCCTTGCATTTATCCTAAAGAACCCAGAAATAATCCAGCAAACTCACAGACAGATAGTGAATTTTATCTTAACCCTGCAGATGAAACCTATCTCAAACATCTACAGCATATGCACATAAACACACATAGATAATCATTTATGAAACACCTAAACACACAGAAAACTCATAGGCAGGAAAAATTGCTCTCTTTGTATTAATGTGAATGTCAATTACAATATGTGCAAGCTCGGACTACAACAGAGTCTCGACTCTTCTCTTCTTGGCTTACAATGATTTACAATCAACCTTCAACATCCAGAAAACTACTATCGGAACCCTTTCTTGGGAATACATTACAATTATTTATACAAGAGGGGCTCATCGAGCCTTTCCCTCCAACTACTCTAGTGGTGTCTAATCACCATCAAAATGCCTATCTATTGAGGCATATTACATTGAATGAACATATAGTATGAATCAGATCTAGATCAACCTACATCTAGCCATTAAATGCGACTCTAACTACCGCCTGTACAAAGGCATCAACTTGGCTCTTCCAAGATTACAACATTTAATTGCATTTAAATTACATTGAATTTTTAAAATTCAAAGGAAAAATGAGAGGGATGGCGCCTCTCCCCTTCTTGAATGTGCTTTGATGTGTTGGAATGTTGGCACATGCTAAGGTGGATCGATGCTCCTCAATCATACTCCACTTCTAGGAAAATCATGATCTCCTGCTCATCACCTCCTCTGCTCTGTTGTTGAAATCCCCCTAGATCCCAAACTCTCCCTTGAATTTTTCCACCTACTCCCATGTTTTGATGTTGTTGTTTCATCCATGCCACTGCTACAGGTTCTCTTTTGTTCAGCCTCCTCTTGTTGACAGTGTCCTCTGTTGACCTCAACATCATCTCTTTGATCTCCTCAATAACCTCTTCCAGCTACTCTATTGGTTGGCTCCTTGTTAGACTGCTCTGTTGCACTCCCTCCTTATCAATGGGTAGATCAATTTGATCTCCTCTGTTGTTTTCTTCTTCTGTGAACTTGACTTGCCAATTCCCTATAGATTTAGATTATGTAGCCTCCTTACTATACTTTTGTCCAGCCATCTCCTCTGAAAGCTCAACTTCTGCCAGTTCTGTTGCTGGTGCACTCCCAACTTCTTCCATCTACTCCTCATGTTGGAATTCTACTCCAATATGCATGGTTGTCTCTTGGTAGCCTCCTTCTGGTTCTGGATTGTTCAACTAATCCTCCATCATCTCCAACTCCTTCTCCCATGGAGTGAGAATGTTAATTGTATGTTCCTCTTCTTTTGTTGGGGAAGATTTTGATGTCTTCTCCCTCTCCCCCTTTATGACAGTATTATTTGGTTGTCTTTATGTTGCCTCTGCAATCCATATACTAGCCTTTGCTTGGCTAGTTGGAAGGAATATTTTGATTCTCCCAATGATCAAAATTCTCCTCTGATCCTCCTCTGTTAGCACCCCTTGTTGATCTGAACTCTCAGTTGAGTTCTTGAGACTCTTAGACGGTCTCATTTTATCTCCCTTGCCCACCTAGAAACTTGGGATTTCACTTTGGCCCTCCTGGCAGTCTATGATATCTTCAGATGATCTTCTCTCTTTTCCCACCTGAAAATATAAATTTTCATCACTGCCCTCCTGGCAGTTCATGAGATCCTCCATTGATATCACTTCCTCCTCGCTCAAGATTTCTCCAACTTCTGGCTCACATACGCAAACTAGCTTCTCTGTGTCACTGAGGTTTACAACTTCCCTCAACCACCTCCTCAACACTTGTTGTTTCCATATGGAAAACAAGTTCTGGACAGGCCACCTTTCTCTCTGCTTCATTAGCCACTCATACCTCTAGCATACATGTCCCTCCTAGTTCATCTTTGGCATTAGTCTGTCAAGCTCTGCTCTTATTTCCTCGAGCTCTTTGTCCATCTCTGCTTTTATTTTCTACTGGAGGTCCTTTCCTTGACCATGCCTATGGACTTCAGTAGCCATTTTATTTCTCTGACTTCAACCCACCTAGATATCTATTTGATTATTGCGATCTTGCAATAATACCTCACATGGAGCATCAACACTCTGCCCTCTCCTTCACCTGTTGTCTACAAATGAAGTTTAGCTCTAATACCACTTTATGCTATTAGATAGAACCTTTTCCTAGGCTCTCATACCATTTGATGGTATCAGACTATCTATTTTATCTCCTTTTCCTACAGAAATTAAATCTCTGGCTCTGATACCACTTGATGGTATCAGGCTATCTCTTTTCACCTTCTCACCTTTGCCTACTATCTGCAAGAAAAATTAAGCTCTGATACCACTTGATGGTATCATATAAAACCTTTTCCTAGGATCTGATACCACTTGATGTATCTCCTCTCTCTCTCCTCGGGGTTGCTCGACCTCCTAGTCTAGAATTGTTCAAAATACTAAGCTAAATTGTCTCTTCGGTCCCCCTGTTGGAACCCAAATCAAGTTACACAAGCCCCTTTTCTCCTAAGGCATAGGTTCTATGAAAACCCGTGGGCTCCTACTAATCTCTTGTTCCCTTTTTTAAATAACAAGCGCTAGCTCCTTTCGCTAGGCCCCTTCCATCATATGACCTCGGGCTGTGACTTAGGGCTAAACCCTGAAAGGTGCTTCGGACTTCGGGCTTCGACCTTTTTCACAAATACAAAATCCTTTTCCCCCGAAATCTAAACCAGTGAACACAACTGGAGTGAGGATCAATGGTCCCCACCACTTCCTCAAATCAATGGCCCTCAATGATTCAGGCTTCGGGAGTTTTGGCTTCACCAACTCTTCTTTCCTCCAAATTTTGTGGATATATGCCATGTGTCCAAGCAATTGATGGCTAGGCTAGGCTCTTACTTCTAGAGCTTCAAACTACTTTAGTCAACACTCTTCCTCCTCCTTTCTCTTCCTCTGAAGTCCATGATCCAGTGACGCGTGTCCTTCCCAGATCGACGGTCTATATTAACTTCAGTCTTCGGCCTTCGGGAGTTTTCATTCCTCCTACCTTTGTTCCTCCCGAATAGTGAACCAATGAAGCATTGATCGAATGCCACGTGTCTTGTTCCAATGGATGGCCAAGATTGCTTTGACTCTCGGCTCTTCGGGAATTCTCTGCCCAGACTTACCTTTTTCCTTCCAGAGTGTTATTCCTTCAGATCTTTGAATCTGCTACCACGCACCCCTGGCGATCAACGGTGAGGATCTATTTCACAAATTCGGTCTTCGGGAGTTTTTCACACTCCACACAGGATTTTGTCTGAAGTTCTCTTCTTTTGAATTACTCGGATCTCTACCACTTACCCTTCCAGATCCAATGGTCCATATTTACTTCATCCTTCACGACTTCGCGAAGTTTTCTCCTACTCCACGCAGATCTCCTGGAGCTTTATCTTCTAGAACTTCTGATATTTCACCACCTATCCCTCTGGAAGATGGACGGTTCCAATTCACTTCGAGACTACGGGACTTCAGTGAGTTCTCACTCCTTGCACATAAAAAGGGTTAAAGTCTCATGCACTTACCTGGATGGGGTGTTAGAGAAGAGAAAGGGAATACTAGCCACGTGTTGGAACAAAGGATGCACACCATATGTAGATTTCCTCGGCACTCATTGGGATAAGACAAATTATGAGTGAGAATAAGCCTCAATACATCATAGCTTGGATTTGTGGTTCTAGACTTGGATTTTTTATCCCATCATAGTTATTTCATCAACTCTGCAAATTATGGTAGGATACAGACATGTTGTGGAAGTCGTTGTGGAATGTAATTATGACTAGGGTGTGCATTTAAGGAAGAAGGTGGGTTTTTTCACCTTATCATTTGAAATTATATTTGGGGCCAAGGTTCTCTCCTTTTTCGCAAATATGATTTCTCAATGTTTTGATTAGATGTTGGAGGAAAGGAAACATAATTTGTCCCCATTTGTTGCTCAGGGATTTGGCTCTGATTTTATATCTCTCGAATCTTAGTTTTGTAGATGTGGGTTCAGCATATTTGGTTTGTTGTTGGATACCTAGGATGGAAAGCATAGAGGATTTCAAGGATTGTTGGGGAAACAACCAAGAGGATGCATACAGGTAGACAAAGTAAGTGTAAGGAAAAGTATTCTCTAGGGATAGTACCTTTGATATCTAGGTCAAATATTCCCCCTACATTAGTATCTATGAAGTATTATCAAGGTAGATTCTCCCAAATTTTCAAGTAGGAGGTGGAACACCTTCATATTTGGGTTAGGGAGAACAGAGGCCAAGCCTCCGATGACAATATTGATGCTAAAGACAATGTACTTATATTATCATATAAATTCATTCATTGCATTGGCCATCGAAGTAAAATAAACTCGACATAATGAAATCCTTAATAAACATGTTATATGAGGCTTATAGGTAGGAAGTGAGGGGCTCTAGGTTGTAGGAAAGAAATAGGGGAAGAAGAAGATGACCAAGGAAGGAGAATAATGAGGGAACAATAGACAAAGGAAGCTATTGGGGCCCCACAAGGAGGGGAAAATTCCCCAATATATATAAACGTGGGTTCCTAATTTCAATCTAAGGATTAGATTCTATGGGTCAAGCTACTTTTTGATGTTATCTTGGTGCTATTGAAATAAACTCTAAGAGGTTCCAATTTAGGTCTAGGTAGTAATATTTACTTCACATTTCGGTACTTTTTTATCCCCATAGGAGGAAGACATATCTCAAAACAATCCTGCTAATATTTTGATAACTTGGGTTCGATTTCCTTCCAAAAATTACTATAATATGGACTAATTACAAAAGTTTATGTACATTAGTAATACATATACTAGTTAAATTACAAAACCAAAACAAAATTTAATTACATAAGAAAAACAAAAGTGAAATAAATAGCTCTTAGTAGGTTCACATTCGAAACTCATAATGAATATAAGATTATACACATACTATTTAATTTATGGAATTCACATTGTTAGGTGTACTTCATATACAAGTACTCCTATCAATTCTCTTGAGACACCCTCATTCTCCATGAGTTTTTCTCCAAGGTTACACATGCTACAATGTTGTAATGCTTACCATTATCTTTCTTCTTAAGAATCCATTGAATATTTAAGGATTCAAGCCAAGAATATTATCCAAAATAGATGGAATTGACCCTTGAAGACAACAACTTATTCATTTAACCATAAATCCTGAGTAAAAGTTGATTCCCATTCCACTATTTTCATGTACACTATATTGAGTACTTATCATACACTCAAGTATTTACTTCCAAACAATATTAAGATAGATTGAACTTGTCTATGAAGGTGTCATCATAGAAATCCAAAATAGAATCATTATTCACAGCTATGCTCATATGGTATGGAAAACACCATCATTTGAGTTCGGCCTGCCTAACAAAATTATAATCTTAACACTTAACTATTTGAGTGTATCAAGAAGAGGTTTTCTTGTTTAGAAAAGAATAGTTTGGTAAAAAATAATAATAACTTTCCTAAACATTTTCTCGTATATTGTTTACTCAAGAGAGTCCAACCATAGCATTATTTAGATTTACACATAACTAAATTAGTTAAATAATCAATACCAAAGTTATTTTCAATCATTGGGAATATAAGCCTATAGAAGCACGTACAACTCATTATATATTCCTTTCATTCATTGATATGCTTCATGCATTATATCAAACACTTGTCAAATAAGTAATACAACAATTCACTTGTGTTATAGTGTCAACTTCCACTTCTAAAGCTTTGATGCTCTTGTTGGCCTTATCCCTATCCTCCTTACAGAAAATTATTTCCCATACCTCCTTGAGTCCTTATAAAACACAAAAATTTGAAGGATGTACTCTCCCTCATAGATATGTTTCCCACGTACACGTAGGCCACTTAAGGGACACCCACATACATGCTAATAAATGTTCAAAAAAACATAATTATGCTCAAATTAATGATAAGTTACGGGATTGGTTAGTTCTCTAACTCTTTTTTTATGTACTTAAATGTCTCTAACTAATTGGAGACCACACAAAAGGAACATTTTCCTCATGGGGAAAGGTAATGATACTTTGTACATTCAAGAAAATGCTCATCCAACTATTCTCGCTGAGTCTGTAAGCCCATTTTATCCTTTTTGTTGTTGATTTCTTGACCTAGAAACCCTTGTTTCAAGTTTCCCTCTAATCACCAACCTTATATTTCCAAGAGTTTCTCTCTATACTCTCTTTGGGCATGTGGTGACTTCAGTGTTAGCAACATCCTTATAGAAGGATTCGGGTGGAGGAATCTAGGATCTCTTTCAATAGGGAAGCGCCACATCAAGAAGTTATAAGTTGTAACCACCTTGTTGTCATTCATAAATAATACATAAAACTCGTTCCTTCGAAGTATCTTGTGTTATTTATGTTCATATTTGCAATGCTTTTGCATATATTTCAGTAGAATACTGATTGCTTTGTTCTTTTTCTTTTTTTTCATAGAACTAATGGGTAGTTGTTATCATAACTACCTCTTCATATAGATATACTTGTTCAAGGTTTTTGCAGGTTGCAGAGAAACCATTGGGAAGGAGCAAAAGGAATCTGTCAATTAGGTACAACACCAAACGTTGGGATCCTAGTGAGTTTATTTTTCCTCATTTTCAATAAGTTAGTTATTTATGTGAAATTCGGTTATTTTATCTTAGTTTGGTATTATGTTTTGAATTCACTTTGTATATGGTCATTGGTACGCTGCAGTAAGCCCACTACTATAGGGGATTTTCCCCAAAAGCAACTTGACTAGCAACTTTTCTCAAATACTTGAAAAACAAGTACTAACAAAACATGATTAATATTTTTTGTTTATACATCATAGTTAAGCTAAACACAAGTCAACCTTTATAATCCATTGCTACCAAAAATTCATTTCAAATATCACAAATAGAGAATTTTTCCTTTTCTGAAAACTCTAATATTGTCTTATACTGACTCCAAACCATCCCTATATAGGCCAAGAAACATGAAATGTACTATTCTTACACTATTATCTACTTCAAAGAAAATCCAAGATAAATTCAAAGATAAATTTTAGAAGTTATTTCAATTTCCAAAATCTCCACCTACGAGACTTTCCCACAAGCAGTGGACCTAATAAGTACAACTACCTATGTTCCAGTCAAGGAAAACACACAAGATCCCATGCCTATTCCCACTAGTAACAAGCTATGGTCACTCTTCTAGCTAATAAATTTTACAAAATTTCTTCATAAACCTAGTTAATTCCACAATCTACTTACATTATTCAGATTTAGCCTACATGTTATCAATTACCTTCTACGACATAATTATTGTTGAATTAAAAGCATATTTCGTCTATGGTAATCAAGGAAGTTAGAAAACCACATCAAAAATAATAGTTCTTGACAAAACTTGTTTCCCTATGTCTCATCATATTTCTCAACATCTTTAGAGTCAAATGAACTAAATACCACCATTTCTCTATTCAAACTTCTTGGCATTTGTTTAGCTAATAAACCACCATATGCATTATCACAATTATCTTCAACTTAATATTATCATTACCAAGTTGCAACAATTATTAGTCTCTACAAACACTAGAAGTTAGGATATGTAAGATATACAAGAACTCTTTATTTTTCTAGCCACAAAACATTAGTTAAAAATCAAAATACCAAATACCTAATTTATCTTTAAAATTTAAAATAAAACTCATTAAACAAAATATAATCTTATACATGTCAAGATACCAAATTTAGTAATCATCTGAGGTGTTGAATTCTCCCAAGTCCTTTATTTTGCAACTCGATAATTGACAACCAGTTTCCACCCAATCATTTCTAGGGAAAAAAAATTTCCCTGGATCCCCCAAGTTGTGTCAGATCACAACCAAGAGATCATAATAAATTTGATAGCAAGATATGTTTTAATGGTGGATTTTCCACCACCAAACTTTTTGAGAAAGAATCAACACCTCTAACAAGGGAATTGTCACAGCTCAGCTATCTTCCAAATTCATCTTAACTAATTTGCTCAATCCCTTTCCAGACACTAGATAAAAACCATTAGTATTTCCTTATAGTCACTTGGTATCTCCCAAAACTCATGGAAGCATCACCTATTTATAGTCTTAAGGAGGTTTGTCGCCTCAACACCATGCATAATTCCCATTTTTCTTATTTTTATTAATTCTTGATACGCTCCTCAAGATGTCAATCTCTCACTTTTTCTTTTATTTTTAATTTAGTAATTACTTGAGTATTCACCCCCCCCCAAACCATGTGGAATTCTAAGGAAATTCTCACTTAATATTTTTTATAATCTCATAATTTCTCATTTTATTAAAATATTCTTAAAACAAGAAGACCCCTAAAAATTGGTAACAGACCTATCCATTAACTCCACCATGGGTTTAGTTAAGATTACCTCGATTTCACTCACAATATATAGGTTATATTTGTTTAAGTAGTAAGGATTTCACTCCTTGATATGCATCCCCTAATCATCACTATGAGCTACAACACCTTCCACGGCTTAAATACTCAAATTAGGTAATTCATACAAATCAATCTAACTTCCTTATCCACATATCTATGAAGAGACTATGTGTCTCTATTTGGAACTAGTTATAACCCCCAAATATATCCCCCAATCATGTCCTACACCCATATGTTCACAAGTCATCCCAGCATCACCTTGTCTCCTACACATGCATGAAACACACACACATCCAATAGATCAATAACCCATGTATCATATAATTAAATCATGATTCCTAATTTCACAAATTGCTCATACTAGTTCTTATTATCAAACTCCCATCTTGGAGATCTCCTAGATAATCAATAAATCATAAGTAATGTTTTATGGTCCTTTCTATCAAACTCCTCTTGAGAATGTTTCCCATACAAATAAAGATATCATAATTTATGTTCCATTTTTCTCCCTATCATACTCCTCTTTCTGAATCTCTCCCAGACAAATTAATGTAAGTTATGCTCCAAGGTTGTTTTTATGATACTCCACATAGGAATTTCTCCCAGACATACAAGAAAAATATAAATTAAACTCCATCTAGGAGTCATGTCGCTTTGTTCAACTTGCCATAGTTCATACTTTGCTCAAAAAACATTAGCAACATAAGTTATGATCCAAGGTTGTTTTTATGATACTCCACATAGGAATTTCTCCCAGACATGCAAGAACAATATAAATTAAACTCCGTCTAGGATTCATGTCGCTTTGTTCAACTTGCCATAGTTCATACTTTGCTCAAAAAACATTAGAAGTCATAAATTATTTTCCTAATATGATCAAGTAAAAAAATCCAAGTATAAAATCCCAATTCATTAATCATTACATTAGGGTGTACATGTTGAATCCATTAACAAGTAGGAATATAATTGATTTGAGAATGTCTCACACACATATATACAAACTTAATCTTTGTCCTCTCCAATATTGAAGGGCACTCTACATTGGTTGGTTACCATTAACATCATAGACAAATATGGGTTCCTCTACTATCCTATGAAAAGATTCTCAACCACCTCTTCCACAAGCATATTCTTTATGCTACTAGAACAAATAACAATTTTACAACATTTACCTCCAAACTTATATTTTGTTTTAAATATATTCTTATTAAAAAACAATTCTTCATGTAGTGCTTTTTTTATTCTTTGGTGAAATCATTCTCATGTGCATCATTAAATTAAATCCCTCTCTATTACTGCTATAATTGTTTTCATATCCTTGAGCACTGCTCCCTACAGTTACTATATTATTTCCTTACCTTTGTGCGTGTTTTTTCCTTAGTGGACACTCAATTTATTTGATATATTTATCTCTGCAAGCCTTAGAAATATATCATATTCCTATATCCACAAAAAATATCCTATGCCTGTGAACACCATTTCTTCTTCTTTGTCCTCTAGGTCTTCCTTGGTGTCTATGTCAACCTCTACTAAGTGTGACATTCTCTTTTATCTTCTATGAGTCATTTTTGTATAAATCTTCCACCTATTATGTAGAATCATTATTTTTATCTTTGAAACAAATTCCCCTCTACCAATGTTTCTTCTATTTGTATGGCTAAGTTATTTAATTTTTGAAAGGAAACATCAATATACTCTAGAAATAAAGAGATGGTTGTTAAATAGAAATGAGGTACAAATTCTAAAAAATGTTGTGTCTACCATAAGGACTCCAACATGGTATGGTTATTAACTGAAGAAATATTTTATTATTGATGGACACATCATTGGTATTAAGTGGCATCGTCATCATAACATGTTCAAGGAATGTTACTCTAGTGCATGAATATAGAAAAAAAAATCACCTCTACCTGCACACACACATACAATTGTACATACTATTAAATTATTATTACTAATTTCATAATTTTAATTTGATCCTTTTTTATGTAGTGTGCTTATCATGCAGTTTTACAAGATTGTTGCAATATAAACTTCTCTACTTATCTTTGCAGCCAGCTCCCCTCTACCAATGTTTCTTCTATTTGTATGGCTAATTTATTTAATTTTTGAAAGGAAAGATCAATATACTCTAGAAAT
>JZKD02S2273622.1:16509-53576 GCA_000966675.3 Picea glauca
AGGGAATATCTCTAACAGTATAATGAACCAACATCTAAAATTTTTACCACATGTACACGAAGATATATCATCTATCTATGTAAATTTTAAAGGTCTGAAACATCCCAGAAAATAAGTTATAGTGAAAGTTCCAAGATGAACTGTTTGAAATTGATTTCAGAAGCATTCATCAACCCTAATAAGTTATAGTGAATATCTTTGAAAGTATAGTGAACCATCATCTGAAATTTGTACCACATGTACACCAATATCTCTCCTCCTTCTCTTCCAAATTTCAAGGTCTAAAATGTCCTAGAGAAAACATTATCACGAAAAATTCCAACATGACCTTAAACGGATTTCACAATTCAATATTTGTTAATCCATTTTTCAGACACTTACTTTCTCTCAATGCTTTATCTTTTTATATTTTTTCATAACCCTTCATGAAGGGACATGTCACTTAATTAAATAATTAATTCCCAACACCATGTGAAAATACTCCAAACCCATGGGTTTAAAACCACCATTTCACTTTTTACTTTTTCACATGCACCATTTTTTTAATATATTTGTAGACCTATATATATAAATCGATATTGGAAATGTTGTGTATTTTAATGTTGTAATATGAAATTAATGAGATCATTAATCATTTGACATCAATGACAATAATTCCAACAATCTCCCCCTTTTTCATTGATGGTAATCTTGCAATGAAACACATAGTCCACCATGCATAGAAATAATTATCCTCATGTCTGCAACTCTCCCAATAATAGAGATAATTATCCCCCTTTCTGCAACTCTCCCCCTTTGACATCAATAGAAAAGGGATTCCCCCATTGAATTTATGCTTCTCCTTAAGCACTCAATCGAAACTTCAGTCGAATGTCATGTTGGATCGATCTCGATCGACAATCGTCCACTTCCAAGGAAATCATCAGTAAGTAAGAGGAACATTGCATGATTGTACAGTTGATGATACACAATGATATGAAGTCCTCAAACATCTAGTAAAATTATTCTGCGATCATCCATTAATCCAGCCACAAAATTTACTAGTAGTTGAAACTAGTCCATAATTATATCTTTCACATCTCTTATGCAAAGATCTAAAAACATGATTTCCATTTTGTTACGATGAATATGATGATAGGGAACATATCTTTTCACTAGCTGATCAGAGGAAGTATGCTCAGTGTTAGGTTCACTTACAAGAGTAAAAAAACCTCGCATATTAGCAAAAATATCATCTATATGCTCAAATTCTACCATGTGAGGAACATGAAACTCATCAATCTATTTGGCACAATCAATAGTAGGTTTATCTTCTATAAAACCAGTCTAAACTTGACCTACAACGAATAAAACTTCCCTGGTTGTAGAAATTCCAGGTGTAGGTAGGAAGACAACAACAACATCATATCTAAGACCAGTCTTAATGAATGGATAGCTTTGACAATTGATGATATCATATAATATTTTAGTAATTTTTTCAAACTTCAAGATTCTATTTAAATTAATAGTTGTTTTTTCCCATTCCTTTCTTAAGGAAACAATTTTGGATTCTAACTCTTTGCAATTTTCTTGCTTTTTCTTCAATTGGATTCTCACCATTTCTTCTATCCTTGTTGTTTCCTGTAATTGAACCTTTAGGTTCATGATGGTATTTTTTGTTTCATCAAGGCTTTGTGACATTTTTTATTTTGAATCATGATCCTCTTCTTCATATTTTTGCAGCAACTCCTTTTGTTTCAAATTCTTTTTCCTAAGATTATTTATTTTTCTTAAGGAACAAATGAGCTCTTCTTCAAGATTCACTTCCCCATTAGTTTCGACATTTTTCTCTTCTTCTGAGTCCATATTTTATATCCATTTGTCTTCATCAATGTTTGTTTCGATTACAATAAAAGAGTTTCTTCTCTATCAGTATAGAAATTTCTTTCACCGATTTCTTCAGACGAGTCACTAATTCGTTTTAAGTAGAGATTATTCTTCTTCTTATAAGAGTTCTTCTTATTTTCATACTTATCTTTTTTATGGTTATTTTTGTGTTGATGACGTTTACCCCATTTATTTACATTATGGTATTCTTCATCATCACTACTTTCATCCTTTTCATATGGACACTTATCAAAAAAATGTCCTAATTTTCCACAAATAAAGTATTTAAAGGGAAGCTTACCTTTATATCTTTTGTATCCTTTCTTGATTTTCCCCACAAAATGGGATTCCATTGCATCTGCTTCATTGTTAGAGCTATTGCTCGATTCATGCTCTTTGTTCTTTGTCTTATTTGAGGCTTTAAAGGTTGCTTATTTATTTGATGGATTTTATTTATTTGTCCTTGTTTCATATGCCATGAGGATCCCATGCAATTCATCCACTATTAATGAATCAAGATCCTTCATTTCTTCAATGGTGGAAACTTTGACATCAAATATTAAGGGGAGTGACCTTAACACCTTTTGTAAAATCATTGGTTCTTCAACCTTTTCACCAAGTCCTCTGATGGTGTTGACAATTTCATCCACACAGAGAAGATAGGCTACAACATTCTCTTCGTCTTTCATTTTCAGACTCTTAAACTGTCTTCTATGAGTTTAGAGATTTTCTATCTTAACCTAGTCATCTCCTTCATATATATTTTGAAGCTTGTCCCAAATTTCTTTTGTCAATCCACAATGCATAAAATTGAAAAAATCGTATTCTAATAGACCACAGAAGATGAAATTCATGGATTTTTCATTGTATTCACTAGGATTCTTCTTGGTCGCATCTGTTGGTGGAGTTGTTGGGGATATATAAACAGTCACAACTAATTATCAAATATCAAACCCTATGGACATTATATATGTTCGCATACTTATGCTCCAGAATGCATAGTCTGCTTCGTCAAATAATGGAGCTTTGATTGTAGAGAAACCTTCCTGAAAAACTATGTGTTCTCCCAAGATATACCTTCCAGCGGTTAGACTGTGATCTGATTCCAATTCTTGAGAATACACTTATACTGAGAGGGGGGGGGTGAATCAATATAAGACAATCCTTTTCTTTTTCAAACATTCATCAACCGTAAGAAAACAATCACATATAAGATCTATTAACTATAGAATATGGAACACAAGATTTATTTGGAAATTTTGGGAGAAAACCATAAAACTTCTATTTATAATTTTGTGTAGGAACCAAACTACTAGAAACACCAATCTCCACTAGTACAAATATTGGTAGGAACCATCCTACTCTTACATATCTTCATAAACACCAATCTACTAGAGACACCAATCCTCACCGCTAAACACCAACTTATAAAGAGACAAACATTTCTTCGTTTGAGCAGCACCAACCAACTCTTACAAATATTCATAGACACCAATCTAGTGGAGACACCAATCCTGACTGCTAAGAACCAAATTAGCAAGAGACACCAATTTCTTTGTGTGAGTTTCACCAACTTTCACCAAGTCTTCTTGCTACTTCTACTTCATCGGGTCTACTTACTACTTCTACCTTCACTAGGTCTACTCACTACTTCTTCCTTCACTAGGTCTACTCACTACTTCTTCCTTTACCAGGACTAACCAAAATTTGAATTTCCAAATGGTAACTTTCTTAAAACTTACTGTTTTGTGCCTCTTCACAAGAATTAACTTGTATAACATACCACATATCCAATTTTTGCAAATATGATTATAAAATTTTTACATGAGGTAATTTTGTATGTCTTCTCTATTCTCTGAAGTTTTCAAAGTTTGAAGAGTCTCATAAAATAAGTTATAGTGAAAATGTCAAGCCGACATGTTTGAAACTGATTTCAGGAGAATTTAGGAACCCTAAATTCCATAGGGAATATCTTTGAAAGTGTAGCAAAGCAACCTCTAAAATTTATACCACACATACACTAAGATATCCCCTCTGTCTCTGCAAAGTTTCAACTGCAACATCTCATAAAATAAGTTATAGAGAAAGTGCCAAGTTGACCTGTTTGAAATTGATTTCAAGAGTATTCGAGAACTCTAACTTCCACAGAGAATATATATGAAAATATTGTGAACCAACATCTGAAATTTGTACCACATGTACACTAATATCTTCCCTATTTCTCTATAAAGTTTCAAGTTCTGAAACATTTCAAAAAATAAGTTATAGAGAAAGTGCCAAGCTGATCTGTTTGAAACTGATTTCAAGAGCATTCGGGAACTCTAACTTTATAGGGAATATCTCTAAAAGTATAGTGAACCCACATCTAAAATTTGTACCACATTTACACCAATATATCCCCTTTGTCTCAAAAAGGTTTCAAGGTATGAAACATCCTAGAAAATAAGTTTGAGGAAAAGTTCCAAGATGAATTGTTTGAAACTGATTTAAGGAACATTCAGGAACCCTAACTTCCATAGGGCATATCTCCAAAAGCATAGTGAACCAACATCTGAAATTTGTACCACATGTAAACCAAGATCTCTCCTCCATCTTTTTTAAATTTCAATGTTTGAAACATCCTATAAAAATGTTATCACGAAAATGACAAGATGGTCTGAAACTGATTTCGCAATTCATTTTTTTCTAATCCATATTTCACACACTTACTTTCTCTCAATGATTTCTCTTTTTATAGTTTTTCATAACTCTCCATGAAGGGAAATGTCCCTTAATTAAACAATTAATTTCCAATACCACGAGAAAATACCCCAAATACCATGGGAAAATACCCCAAACCCATGGGTTTGAAACCACCATTTCACTTTTTACTTTTTCACATGCACCCCTTTTTTAATATACTTGTAGACCTATATATATAAATCGATCTTAGAAATGTTGTTAGTATTTTAATGACATAATATGAAATTAATGACATCATCAATCCTTTAACATTAATGACAATAATTCCAATACGATCTGTCCATACTACATACTTGATATTGTTGTCCCATTTCTTTTTGTTAGCACCCATAGTATTCTTAATGATATTCATAAGGTTCTTATTTCTATATTCAGCCATTCCATTCCCTTGTGGGTAATAATTAGAAGAATGAGGTAACACTATTCCATACTTGAAGAAAAAAATTTCCAAAGCAAGGGAACTGAAATCCTTCACATTATCAACAGTGATTTTGATTGGGGCACCAAATTTTGTGATTATAATTTCTTCAAGGAAATTCATCACAACCTCTTCATTTTATTTCTTAGTAGGTACAACCTCTACCCATCTAGTGAAATAGTTTGTTGTAGTGAGGACCCATTAGTATCCATTTCTAGAATTCTCCTTAAATTCAACAATAAAATCCAAACCCCACTATTGAAATGATGCTTCAACAATAAATGGTTTCAAAGGAAGGGTGAGTAATAATTTTTTCCTTGAGAAGAATTGAAATGGTTGACAAGACATGACATATTAATGAGTATCAGTGAAAAGAGTATGCCAATAGTGATCTTCCCTTAATATTTTATTAGTTGTGGATTAAGATGCAAAATGACCACTACAAAATCCTAAATGGAATTCATTAACTAACTTGTTGGCTTCACCTTTGATAACACATCTAAAGATCATTCCATCAAGTTTTCTCTAACCAAGACCATCCTAGGTCAAATAAAATCTCATGGATTTCATCCTCACGACTCTTTTCTTATGATCAACTAAGTGGCTAGGACATGATAGGTTCTTCAAGTAATAAACAATATCTGAATACCACTCATCATTTTCTAACTCACTCAAAACAACATCCACTTGGTCAATCTCTCATAATTCCAAATCCTTCTCATTTCCCTCAATTAACATCTTAGCCAAATCTTTCTCTTTGACTAGTTTAGTGGGTTTAATTTCAATGTCATATTATTGAATATTTGATACCCATTTTTCCCTAGCCCCAAGGAAATATTGTTGAGTTAACACACCTTTAACAACTAGATATTGGACATAGGCTATAACTTTGCTATACTCGACATAATTTTTAAAATGTTTCAATGATTGAACTATGGAATAAGTTGTTTTTTATTAATGGTGTACTTTAATTTAACATCTCTAAGTGTATTACTGATGAAAGAAATCAATTGTTCATTGTTATCTTTGTTCTTTTGTAAAAGCACACCAAAAATAATATTTTATATGCAAACGAGAAAATGATAAAGTTTTGGGAATAATCAAGTATAACAAGGATCAGTGTTGTTGTGATATATTTCTTTATATATTTGAAGGATTTCTTACTACAATCATCCCATTTGAATAAAGCACATTTCTTCAACAAAGCATTCATTGGTCTCATTATCTTAACAAAATTTGGATGAGTCTTCTTATAAAGTTAATCTTGCCAAAAAATGACTGTAATGACTTCTTACTATCTGGGAAGGGGATATTCTTTATGGATTCAACTCTTGTCGGGTCAATAAAAATACCATCTTCAAAAACAATGTGTCCCAACAATTTCCCTTGATCTACACCAAACATTGAATTCTTAGGATTGTGTGAGATTCCACACTTCCTATATCATTCAAACACTTTCCTTAGATGATGGACATGTGCATTTATTTCCTTGGACACAATTGTTAGATCATCTTGGTAAATATCAATTATTTTCTCTATTAAGTCCTAGATAGAAATTCCATTGCCCTTTGAAAAGTTGATCTAACATTCAAAAGACCAAAAGGCATTCTTAAATATTTGAAATTTCTCTATGGGGTGGTAAAATTTGTCTTAAGTTGGTCTTGTTATTTAACTAGAACTTGGTTATATCTAGAGAAACCATCCAACATATATAACAGTCCATCCCCAATGACCCTTTTCAACAAATTTTCCATGTTTGGAAGAGGGTGATTATCTTTAAGGCATGTCTAGTTCAAAATTGACACACAATTGGATATCACTGGTCTTCTTTCGAACTACCACAAGGAAGGATACCCAATAGGAATTTCTAATGGGGGCTATGATATTTTCCTCAACCATCTTTTGAAATTCTTTTTGGATTAAGGGGGCTAACCTAGGATTGATGTTTTGTTGATTTTTTCTAAAAGGTTGAACCCATTCCTTCAGGGGAATGGTGTGTTGGATAATATCTATTTTATAAGCCTTCAAATCATCATAGGACCAAGAAAATACATCCTTATACTCACAAATGAGTTGTATAATATCTCTTTTTTCATCAGGAATAATGTTCTTTTCTATCTTGACCATCCTAGGGTTATTTTTTGAACCAATATTAACTTCAATGACATATTTAGATTGATCATCTATATCTGAGGGCTCTTCTAGTGATCCTTCACTTCCAGGATCATGGAACATGTTGTCATCAAGATCCTCGAAAGGGTAATAACTCATAGTGTTCTCTTCTTGATGTGTAGAAGGAATAGTGACTTGGATGTCTTCATCTGGGTCATTAAGTGAAAGCACTTCATCTTCATTAAATGCCTCCTCAAAATCTTCAACATGATAAGATTCATCACGATCTTCTTGGAAAATTTCTTCAAAAGCATGTTCTGCAAGCACCTATTTATCTGTGAGGGCTTGGTCTTCAATAGATTCATGCAATAACTCTTTTACTTGGTTCATCATCTCTTCAACGACTTTATTAGAAGCTCTTTCCCTTTCCATCTGCAAAATTTCCGTCCATGAGAAATGAAGAGGTTTTGGTTTATTCCAAGGTGTCATAGTCCTATATCCTAGAAGAACACCTCAAAGGAGTTTCCAGGGGAGAGAAAGGCTCATCAAAGGATGAAAGGGGAAAACAGGGGAAAGGTAAGTAATGGAAAGGTGGGTTTAGGAAAGGTGGGTTTAGAAAAGGTGGAGTCACTAGACAAACTTTGAAGAAGGTTTGTCAAAGGAAATGGGTAGGTTCTTGGAGTGGAGTCGCAAAGAAATATCAAGGTGAAGGCTTTGGGAAAGAGACTTTCCAAAAGTGTCGTTTAGGGCATGAAGAGGATTCAAAATGTTAAAGCCCAAGTTGTAGGTTGGGAAAGTCTTGAACCAACCACAAAAGTAAGTGCTACAACTTGGGAATCCTACACCAAATGTCACCTCGATGTAGGTCTCGCACTTCAAGGGTGACTAGGTCACTTTAGGGAGGCGATCCCGATGACCATAGGGGGAGTGAGAAAGATGAAAGGAAGTGTAAGGAGAAGTCCCCGGGAAGTTAAAGTGATGGAATAAATGATTAGTTGAAAATTTTAAGTGAAGAGAGGTAAATGGATACCAAGTAAAGAGATAGTTTTCAGTGCACCTGTACCTGCCCGAGACATAAGAAAAGACACTTTTCTAACCAAGTATAGTAATGGATCAACAAGTTAAGATTGATTTCCCTAAAATACAACAACACACAGGTTAGTAAATCAGCAATATATTACATCCAAATCAACAAGTAAATGTCTATATTAGTTAGCAATGTCAACAATAAAACTATTAACCAATGTGAACTAAAAATAGCACTTGAACACTAAATAAAGATGGTTGTCATAAAAGTAAATTTCTGCTGCAGTATATCAGCCTTATGGTTGTAGCATTCAATGAAGTACAACAAAAAATATGACCATCAAAAGGTGCCAAAATCTAGCCCAATAGATGCACCTAGGTTAGTAGGTTAAACTAGCAAAGTTAGAGGGTTAGTCTAGGGTTAGTTTGTGAGATACTAGCAGTTAGGGTTAGAGTTTAAATGAGCCCTAATGGCTGTAGGTTATTTTTACTACATAAATAATAATTTGTGGGAGAAAGAGGACTCCCTAATGGAGGAATAATCCCCAAGGAATCAAGATCATTTTCCAAAAGAGACAGCTTCAAAACTTAAAATTTGTATGTTTACCAAGGCAATAATTTATTTCTCCCATGCAATAAGTAAATGAATAGTTCCTTTAAGAAAGGGTTAATGGAGTCAAGAGAATATGAAGAAGCTATACACGATACTTCCTTGGGGGTGTAAACCCTTTTACTCCCCAAGGCAATCTTCTCTTAGCTATGGTTTTAACTAGGAGGGTGTATGCAATTATACTCCTCTCAGTAAACCCTTATGAAGCAATATTCCCTTAGCAATAAAATGGTGGAAACACAAGTAGTTGTGTATGCCCTTATACTCCCTACTTGGATCAAGAAAATAGAACCTTTAACTTGTACAAATGATAATACAATGAAATAAATGGCACCTTCAAGCATTAAAAGACAATAAAAGCTAGACTAACCACCAACAGAGCAATGAAGACGACCTTCCAAGGCTAGCGCACCATCTCCATCAACCATAACCAATACATAGCCATAAAAAAAATCACAAGAGATAGAACTATAAAAATAGAGCGGAAATTTCGGTCCAAGAGCCTCTCACAATGGAGAGTTATGTTATGTCAAAATGAGATCTTAGGATCTCTATTTATACAAAATGTAGCTAACATAGTTTGTCCACATAATATTAGGGAAAACACAATATTAGGGGTCAAAAACCATAATATTTTCCCTTTTACAAAATAATATTAAACAATTCACTTTAATTTCACTTTTGCACAAAGAAAACCCCAAAACAAAGGTGACGTCATCCCTTGAAGGAGGATGTTTTGGAAAATTGAGCAAGTCGTTGGAGATGGGCTGCAAAGTAGGGCCTCTAAAGGACATGTGGCAATCATCCAGAGCCTATCGACCTCAAAATTCCATGTTTCATGCTATGATTCATCATCAACCACCATATGCCCCTCAAACGTGACGTCAAGCCCCTAGGGAGTGACATGTTTCCCCTTCTAGCAAAGTCGTTTGGCATGAAAAGGATGGGCTACATCTATCCAATTGTCTCCTAGGAATTTGAAAGCATCTCTTTGTCATCTAGCATGTGGGCCTATGCCATCCATCATGTGGGCTACTTTCCGCGATGGAAGCCCAAGCTAGGCTTGTTCTTCCAGAACTAGACACCAACTTGTACCTGCAAGACAAATGGATACACCATCCAAGGATATCAATTAAAAACATCATGATGAGTGAATAAAGTCAATAAAAGAGCCATTAAAGCATGTATATCATGACTAGATCATACAAACATGTGCTTAAGAAACTAGACATTTTTCCAATTTTGGTTGTGAGTGGGTTGACATGGTACTTCTTTTCAATGGATCAAACCCCCTAAGTCTAGGAACAACCCTATCTGGTTCATGTGAATGAAATGGAATGGAATGGGGAAGTTTTCAATGGGCATGGGGTTCATTATATGCAAGGGTTCATAGTATCTCATTTATGGGTGGGGAAGTTTTCAATGGGCATGGGGTTCATTATATGCAAGGGTTCATAGTATCTCATTTATGGGTGCCTTTGTGGAGGGTGTGACACACTTTTGTCCATAATGCATTTTTTCCAAGCCCATCAATTTCCTTTTATCTTTATTTCTTTGTATTTTCATTCAATATATCATAGGGTGAGTTGGAGGACACTTCCCTGGCATGGTGACCATATATCAACAATGTCACCCACAAGTACTTTCACTGAAATGAGAAGGTTGTCTCGTGATGAGATCCCCTTCTCCTCAACCATGCAACTGAGATCCATTACCCTAGTGTGATGGCCAAAAATTGTAATGTCATACCGTTAGATACCCATGTATCTGATAGGTTGGCTCGTGATGAGAACCCCTATCCTCAATTGATCCTTTAAGCATTTTTATTTATTCTTTTCATGGGGTCCTTATTTTCTTGTGGATAAGCTTTTCATTTATTTCTCGGGATCCCCTGGGTGAAGCATCTGGAAGGTTATTTCATTAGGATTTTATATTTTTCCATCTAACTCCCCTCTAGGCCTTCAACCCATTCTTGCTATGAAATGAGGAATAGTCCCTTCTGTGGTCAATCTACCCCAAAATCCCAATAGATGATGGCATGAGGGGAAATAAAGATGGAAAGTGGTAAGTATGTCCGGGAGTGGCACGATGACTCATCAAAGGAAGTTCCCAGAAACACCCCATCCTAAGGGTGACCATCTACTTGAGTGCCCCAATCCAACCACCAACATTTAAACAAGGTAAACGACATAGTTTCCAAAGTCTCATAATAAAAAACAACCTCTGATACACAAGCTAGAATGCCTCAAATATTAAAATGATACCTACCATCACACTTGACTTGTATCGCATGGAGCAAGACCCAAGTGACATGTGGTGGCAAGCTAGTGTGGATGATGACCAAGTGTTGTGTCACTGTGGTGGAGATGCGGGTCTCTATCTGTGCAAAAGGGATACTCCTGGTCATGTGGCCTCTTGACACCCCATATATGCAACCCGAGGGCCTCGAGACGTAATCTCCTTAGTTATCCACAAAATGGGGACAATAGTTGGATCCTACTTGGGGACATGTGCTCGTCATAGAGTGCATGAGAACCACAACATATTCTGGTAGACTTGTTCCTGCAAGGAAACATCAAACTTTCAAGTGCAGGATGGCCTACTCATCCTTGTTCTCATATGATCATAATCAAAACCAACTAAGCTAGAAAAAGAAAAAATTGACAAAATTTCTAACTAAGTATACATATATGATGATGAAATCAATAATGCAAGTAGAGAAAAATGAAAATGCAATGAAAGTAAACTAATATGAGCAAACAAAATGTAATATGCAGGAAAGCAAGATGACTTACCTACTTACTTGGGGTCTCAAGACCATGAAGATCAACTCTCGAAGGTGTCAAGTGAAATCGTACAACCAGTGCAACCACATGATCAACGGGTGAAGACATTTCCCTCTGTGCTTAATCATGTGAAAAAAAGAAGATAAGTCCAACCAATAGTAATCATGATAATAAATAAACATATAATCAATCATGAAATAAAACTCATGGAGATGGTTGGGAGGGAGGAAATCCTGTTGAAAAGAGAAACCAAAATATTGATCGACCTGGAACTCCCGCATGTAAGAATATACACAAGTTTAATCTATCCATATCTGGAGTGGAATAACATATGTGGATGATGGCTCGTCTTCATCTTCATCAACACAATCAATTCTCCATGAAGATTGAGAAGATGTGAGGTAACTCAAGAAGACCACATGCTTCACCCAAGGGGAAGAAATGACGTACAGGATGGGCTTGGGTCTAGAATAATAAAAATGTTGCCTCTTCATCTATGAATCCTCATGAGAATATCCAAGATGAAAAAACTTCTGCTTCATAGAGTGAACCTACGATTGCCCCGGGATGGCTATGTCTTGGTACTCTTCCAAAATCAAGGGCGAAGATGTCTGAAAATCCTCATAGAAAAAATATGCATCCCCAAAAGGATATGAATCACCCTGAAGATGTTGTGACAAGTTATTCTCAAATGGATCGAGAAAATCTGTGATCATGTCACCATCACCATCTAAAAAATTTGAGTCATATATGCACAGAGAGAAACCATTTGTTTGAGGACTACCCTCTGTTAGCACCATAAGTCTCCCTTCAGATTGCAAGAAAGGCAAGCTCGATACCCATCAAAGTTTTATGTCAAAGGTTGGTTATAAAAGGGTCAAATGGGCATAGTCTCAGGAAAGTATCATCTTAACTCATAAAACTGGGCTAGCATGCACATATAGGTGAGGTCTTGATCTAACTTTAGTCAGTAATTTGTAGTAAGGGTGAGTAGGAGGAAGACTTAGCAAGGAAAAATGATGGGAGACTGCTACGGGAATTAGGCCTTCCAGCAGCTTGGGGAGGAAAAGCTCGACTTCAAGAGCAATCTGGAACACAAGCTCCAAACAATAAAATATGGTGCAAGAAACATAGTTACAGCAACAGGATGATCAAACCTTCATCATCCTGCAACTGCAATAGCTCGACTAGATCTTCCATGCCTGAGCCATCCAATGTAAGAGGGAAAAGACAACACAAGAAACTAGTTAAAATTGGCTACGATGCCACTGTGATCAAACCTACATCACAACAACATAACTACACTCGACTGGATCATCCATGCCCGAGTGTTCTAACACAGGTATTACAGAGAAATGGAAAGGAAGCTGAATTTCATTAAACAAGAAGTCTCAAATACATATACATGACTAGAAGAATGAGAGCTTCATCAAAACTTTACAATGCGAGAGCCTAGCTCAACCATCGACCCTTACAAAATATCAAAACTAAGTATATATACTCAAATCAACTTGCCCCCCTACAAAAGCGCGCTCTGGTCACTGTATTCAAGGCTTGGAGCTTGCATCTTCCTTTGTCAGATTGCAATTGCATTCTTCTGTCAGACGCGATCTCAGATTGGTATGGACTTTGCAGGAAAATCCATTGACAGGGGGACCTTGGGTTGAAAATCTGCTTCCACAACCGGCCTTTCCATGATTTCTATTTACGGGGTGAAATGAGGTTTCAACTACCTCCCCCTATTTCCATTAATTAATTGCACCGGGATCAGGATGGAGCCTAACACCCATGAATTCTCTAGGAGACGTTCACGACTCCTCCAAGTCAATTATGGTGCCTCGAGGCCACGCAGATCCTTCTCTGTGACCAACTCGGGCGCTTTGATCTTTTGCACATCTTCTTTTCATCACCCCACGTGACCTCGGGCCATGACCTTGTGCTTATTCCACATGAAATATCGGGATCTTACATTTCAGGAGTTTGCACCCCCCTTGATTTCAAAAATCTCGATACTCGAAATCGCAAAAACGAACCCTCTGGATCGACGGTTGGATTTTCTTTGAACTTGACGGCCAGGATCAATTTCTCGAAAAATATCAGATGCTCGTTGTTCGACAGACACTTTCCCTTTATTTATGGATTTGATCCCATATGAACGCGGGTTATGACCATGGGCCCAAACTTCCCAAGGCGTTTCGGGACTTTGCTTATCGGGAGCTTCCATACTCTTGTCTTCAGATTTCCCAATCCGTGAAACCGCGAAATCACCGATCAGGTGCCACATGCTCCTCTAGTTTTGATGGTCGAGATTGATTTTGTGATTTCGTGCTTCGTGACATTTGCTTGTGGCTCAAATCAATACCCCCGAAACCCAGTTCCGCGACATTTCTTAAACCACTTCCACCTGTCCCTTTGCATCAGACGAACCTGATTAACATCAACATTTCGGGACTCAGGGCTTCACGCATTTATCCATGCTGAAACCTTCAAAATGAAAAATCACGATTTCTCTTATCTGCTGCCATGTGCTCCCCTAGTTGGATGGCTCCGATCATTTCGTGACTTTGCGTTTCACGAGTTTGCACTGTTTTCCATGTTGAAATCTTTGAGTCGCGAAATCACATTTTCTTGGATCGAGTGACACGTGTCCTTCTGATATGAACGGTCCATATTATTTCTCATTTCGTGAATCCTCGTGAATCTTCCCTTTAACTTCTCTATTCTGTGAGTCATCGAAATGATAATCTTGCGCCACGTGTCCTTCCCAGGATCAATGGCTAGGATTGGCTTTGCGATTTCAAAACTCTGACGCTATACTTCATGCAACTCTATGATATTGATTGCCCAATGGCCTTGGATCCGATCTACCTGATGGATCTCTACCATTGAAAGATGATCTTTCTCGCTCGCTTGATTTAAGTCCATACCAACCCGCTCTAAGTGTTGAGCTTGTGCTTATGGCTGTGGTTTCTGTGAACAATTACCTGGACGATTGACTGAGGGCTTGGGAAAACAAATGACCAGTGACATAGGTTAAGAAAGAAGTGATCGGTCTTAGAGAAAATAGGTCAATCAAACGGACGAAGGAAGACAGAAGAAAAACTACAAGCTGAGAGGAAAAACTTACAATCGGGTTTGTAAAAGGAGGAGAGACAGGAAAAAATACAGACTTAGGTAGAAAACACAAACCTTTAAGGTTTTGAAAAGTTTATGTGATAACATTTGGATCCATAGTGGATGGAATGCTCCTTGTGAGCTACCAAGAACCAGTAGTTAAAGTGCCTTAGCTGTTGGGCTATGGAGTCTAGCTCAAAACTTTCACAGAAGAAAACATGGAAATATGTACACTGCTTTACCTAAAAATGAAAATAAACACATGGGCTCGAGAAAATAGCTTATTTATGTACAATCCTAGGCTAACTGATTTTTACAAAACGCTAGGTGAAAGAAAACTTCCACCATAGCCACCCAGATTGCTCGGTAATATAATTCTTCTCTTCACTGCAAATGATCCACAAAAGGTAAGGGAAGTATGACAGCAGAATGAGAACATGATTTGGAACACCAACCATATCCCTAAATGATGAGAATATGAATAGCCTTGCAAGCTCCAGTGCTTTTGGAAAACATAGCTCCATACAAAACCCCACGAGTTCACACAATTTACAATCAAGAAATCTCAACTGGAAAGAAATTACCTCCTGCGCTTCCTGGTTGCTCACCCATCATTTGATGTTCTCAGAGTGTACAGGTGGGTAGAGGACTGATGCGGGTCGGCTGATCCCAGGCGATACTTACTCTTTTGCAGGTTCAAGACAGGAGATAAATTGCACCTTTAGCTCCTCCATTTCTCCCTTGTCTGCTCCGATAACATCTGCTAGCTGAGAGCAAGAAGTCTCTTCATGTATATCCATGGATGAATATTTCTCTCTATCATGTTGCTCTTGGTAGGAGCTTTCGATTTCATAAGACGATTGTCATCCTATGCTTTTTGATTCTGAATACTCTCTAGAGGTAGGTGAGCGTAGAACTCTTCTATCTTGCAAAGAGAAAAGAGAGATATATTGATTTTTTTCTTCAACCATTTCTTCTTTTAAATATGAGACCGCAGGTGTACTAGGGGCGGAAAATAATGCATCCATATTTATGCAATCATCAACGCTATCACCAATCACATATGGAAGGAATTATTCTTGGGAGATAGAGAGAGAATGTTTTTCATCTGTATTGTCAAGATACTCACTTTTGTCCTCACTTTCTCTCTCAATCAGATATTTACCAGACTCATCACACGAGGAACACTCAATCATCTGCAGAATGTGGAGTGCAAATCTCTTACAACATTCATCAAAAATAAGATGATCCAGGTAAATCTTCCCGTAATACGAATTAAAAGCATCGTGAAAATCCTTCAAAGAATGGATACTAGCAGTAGGGAGAGATAGACACCATCCAAGAGCATCTTCTTCTAGAGAAAAACAAAACATCTTGATCCAGACGTCCTCATGAAAGAAACCATGTTCAAGCATGTATGCATGAAATTTTAATAAGTTCTCACCCAGATGGTCATGCTTGCTTCCTCTGAATCTCGGAAGATAATCATCCCATTAGTTTATAGCCGGAACTGGATGTGGATAACCATATATGGCTGAGAAATTGAAAGGGAAAAACTTCTGAACCAAGATAGCTGAGAGATGTGGCTCCTCCTTTTCTCCTTCATGGCTTTCCCCAGGATCAATTTCACAATCTCTATAATCAGGAACCATGGAAGAGCTTTGATTTTCATTTTCCTCACTGGGATATCCGTCAAAAGATGTTTGTTCTTGGTTGGTATCCGACGTCACTTCTTCATCGTAAGTAGGGCTGCCCAAAACCTTTTTTACAAGGACCAGAATATCCTCTGCATCTTCTTCATAAGAGTGGCGAGCAAAATCTTCCTCCAATCCCTCCATCCTTACAGAAAGATATTTTACCAGCTCCATCAACTCCTTTGAGGTATATCCTTCATTCATGACTTCCTTCCTCATATCTTTCATCATCACAACTTTCATTTGAAACAGTCATACCTTGAACACAGTCTTTATATTCTTCACAATAATTATGACAAATTAACTTGGAAGAATAAAATTGTTGACAATGTCTATTGAAAGCTGCATGAAACTCTCTCAAGGAGGGGATGCTAGCAGGGGGAAAGGATTGAAACCACTCACGAGCATCCCTGTTTAATGAGAACATGAACATATTCATTAATACATCCTCATGATGTATCTCCCACTGATGCATGAGTTCATGAAACTCACGAAGATGCTCGGTAGGATTGTTATCTCTGTGTCTTCTAAATATAGGAAAATAATCACCTCATTCGTCCACAATAGGGACAACATTAGGAAAACCAGGAACAACATAAAAATTAAAAGGAGAAAACCTTAGAACTAGGATTTTGTCCATTTTGAACCAGTGGAGTCACCAATCTATCCTTTATCCATGGAGCTCCCAGGTGATTGATATGCAGAATGAGCGTGTCTAGTCTTTTTCCACCATCAAAGACCGGTTGTGATCGTTGTGTTCTCCTAGGGGCTACTAGGTGTAGCCATAAGAAGTGACATTGAAATAGCAGAGATGAGACAGTGGAGTCGCCAGGTGCAAGTTGCAATATTCAAAAGGTTCTAAATTCTGATGCACCTTCAAAATCATAAGTTTGTTGTCATTCTACCTAGGGAAAATCTTCAATTCTTCCCCGGAAATGACGCCATAAATTTTAGCACCAGAAGTCGCCCTTCAGATTGCAGAAAAGGAAATCCCGATACCCATCAGAGTTTTATGTCACAGGTTGGTTATAAAAGGGTCAAATGGGCGGAGTCTCAGGAAAGTATCATCTTAACTCAGAAAACTAGGATGGAATGCATATATAGGAGAGGTCTTGATATAACTTCAGTCAATAAGTTGTAGTAAGGGTGAGTAGGAGAAATATTTAGCGAGGAAAAATGATGGGAGACTACTACGGGCATCAGGCCTTCCAGCAGCTCGGGGAGGAAAAGATCGAATTCAAGAGAAATCTGGAACCCAAGCTTTAGAAACTGAAATATGGTGCAAGAAACACAGTTACAATAGTGGGATGATCAAACCTTGATCATTCTTCAACTGCAATAGCTCGACTAGATATTCCATGCCCGAGCCATCCAATGTAAGAGGGAAAAGACAACACAAGAAACTGATTAAAACTGGTCGCGATGCCACTGTGATCAAACCTACATCACAACAACATAACTACCCTCAACTGGATCATCCATGCCTGAGTGTTCTAACACAGTTGTTACAGAGAAATGGAAAGGAAGTTGACTTTCATTAAACAAGAAGTCTCAAATATAGATACATGACTAGAAGAACCAGATCTTCATCAAAACCTTACAATGCGGGAGCCTATCTCAACCATCGACCCTTACAAAATATAAAAACTGAGTATATATACTCAAAGTAACTCACCCCCCTACAGAAGCACACTCTGGTCACTATATTCAAGGCTTAGCACCTGCATATTCATCTGTCAGACCACACTTGCATTCTTCTATCAGATGCAATCTCGGATTGATATGGGATTTGCAGGAAAATCCGTTGATAGGGGGACCTTGGGTTGACAATATGCTTCCACGACTGACCTTTCCATCATTAACTAACTGCATCGGGATTAGGATGGAGCCTGACACCCATGAATGCTCTAGGAGACGTTCACGACTCCTCCAAGTCAATTATGGCGCCTCGAGGCAACACATATCCTTCTCTATGACTCACTAGGGTTCTTTGATATTTTGCGCAGCTCCTTTTCATCGCCCCACGTGACCTCAGGACATGACCTCATGCTTATTCACATGAAATATCAGGATCTCACATTTCGGGAGTTTGCACCCCCCTTGATTTCAAAAATCCCGATGCTCGAAATCGCGAAAATGACCCCTCTAAATCGACAGTCAGATTTTCTTTGAATTTAACGGCCAGGATCAATTGCTCGAACAATCTCAGTCGCTCATTGCTCGACAGACGCTTTCCCTTTCTTTATGGATCTGCTCCCATATGACCACGGGCTATGACCATGGGCCCATACTTCCCAAGGAATTTCAGGACTTCTCTTATCGGGAGCTTCCATACTCTTGTCTTCAGATTTCCCGATCCGCGAAACTATGAAATCACCGATTAGGCGCCACGTTCTCCTCTGGTTTGGACGACCCAGATTGATTTTGCGCTTCACGACATTTTCTTGGGACTCAAATCAATACCCCTGAAACCCAATTCCATGACATTTCTTAATCCACTGCCACCTGTCCCTTTGCATCGGACAACGCTGATTAACATCGACAATTCAGGACTCAGGGCTTTGTGCCTTGCTCCATGCTGAAACATCTAAAACGCGAAATCGCGATTTCGCTTATCTGTTGCCACGTGCTCCCCTAGTTGGATGACTTAGATCATTTTCGTGACTTTGTGTTTCGCGAGTTTGCATTGTGTTCCATGCTGAAATATCCGAGTCGCGAAATCATGTTTTCTTCGATCGAGCGACATGTTTCCTTCTGATATGAATGACCCAAATTATTTCACTATTTTGCATTTCCTGAATCCTCATGAATCTTCCCTTTAACTGCTCCATTTTGCGAGTCAACGAAATGATAATGTTGCCCCACGCATCCTTCCCAGGATCAATGGTTAGGATTGGCCTTGCAATTTAATAACTTTGACGCTATACTTCGTGCAACTCTATGATCCCTATCGCCCTATGGCCTTGGATCCGATCTACCTGATGGATCTCTGCCGTTGAAAGATGATCTTGCTCGCTCGGTTGATTTAAGTTCATATCAACATGCTCTAAGTGTTGCGATTGTGCTTATGGCTATGGTTTCTGTGAACAATTACCTGGATGACTGAATGAGGGATCAAGAAAACAAATGATCAGTGACAGAGGTCAAGAGAGAAGTGATCAGTCTTAGATAAAATAGGTCAATCAAACGGACAAAGGCAGACAGAAGAAAAACTACAAGCCGAGAGGAAAAACTTACAATCGGGTCTGCAAAAGGAGGAGTGACAAGAAAAAATATAGACTTAGGTAGAAACACAAACCTTTAAGGTTTTGACAATTTTATGTGATAACACCCTCAACGTCATAAGTGGGATCTTTGTCAAAGGTGAAAAGACCCATGTCCCATCCACGTTTTCCAATTTGTATGAAAGTGTCAATATGTTGATCATCTATATCCAAGGGATCTTATAGTGCTCCTTCACTTCCAGGATCATGGAACGGGTTGTCATCAATATCCTCGAAAGGGTCATAACTCATAGTGTTCTCCTCTTGATGTGTAGGAGGAATAGTGACTTGGATGTCTTCATCTGGGTCATTAAGTGAAATCACTTCATCTTCATTAAATGCGTCCTCATAATTTTCAACATGATAAGCTTCATCAGGATATTCTTAGAATATTTCTTCATAAGCATGTTCTTCAAGCACCTCTTTATCTGTGAGGGCTTGGTCTTCGAAAGATTCATGCACTAACTCTTTTACTTGGTTCATCAACTCTTCAACGGCTTTATTAGCATTTATTTCCCTTTCCATCTACAAAATTTCCTTCCATGAGAAATGGAGAGGTTTTGGTTAATTCCAAGGTGCCATAGTCCCATCGACTAGAAGAACACCTCAAAGGTGTATCCAAGGGAGAGAAAGGCTCATCAAAGGATGAAAGGGGAAAACAGGGGAAAGGTAAGTAATGGAAAGGTGGGTTCGGGAAAGGTGGAGTTTCCAGACAAACTTTGAAGAAGGTTTGTCAAAGGAAATGGGTAGGTTCTTGGAGTGGAGTCTCCCATAAATCTCGAGGTGAAGGCTTTGGTAAAGATACTTTCAAAAAGTGTCGTTTAGGGAACGAAGAGGATTCAAAATCCCCCCCAGAAATGGAGCCAAAATGTTATAGCACAAGTTGTAGGTTGGGAAAATCCCTACGCAACCACAAAAGAAAGTGCTACAACTTGGGAATCCTACACCCAATGTCACCTCAATGTAGGTCTTGCACTTCAAGGGTGACTAGGTCACTCTAGGGAGGCGATCCCGGTGACCCTAGGGGGAATGAAAAGGATGAAGGGAAGTGTAAGGAGAATTCCCCTGGAAGGTCAAGTGATGGAAGAAATTATTGGTTGAAAATTGTAAGTGAAGAGAGGTAAATGGATACCAAGTAAAGAGATAGTTGTTGGTGCACCTGTACCTGCCCAAGACACAAGAAAAGACACTTTTCCAACCAAGTATAGTAATGGATCAGAAAATTAATCTTGTTGTCCCTAAAATAAAACAACATACAGGTTAGTAAATCAGCAATATATTACACCCAAATCAACAAGTAAAAGGTCTATATTAGTTAGCAATGTCAACAATTAAAGTAGTAACCAATGTGGACCGAAAATAACACTTCAAAACTAAATAAAGATGGTTTTCATAAAAGTAAATTTATGAAGAAGTATATCAGCCTTATGTATGTATAATTAATTAAGTACAACATCAAATATGACCATCAAAAAGTGCCAAAAGCTATCCCAATAGATGCACCTAGGTTAGTAGGTCAAACGAGAAAAGATAGAGGGTTAGTTTGTGAGATATTAGCGGTTAGGGTTAGAGTTTAAAGCATACCTAATGGTTGTAGGTTAGTTTTACTACAGAAATAAGAATTTTTGGGAGAAAGAGGATGCCCTAAGGGAGGAATAATCCCCAAGTCATCAAGATCATTATCCAAAAGAGACAAGTTCAAAACTTGAAATTTGTATGTTTACCAATGAAACAATTTATTTATCCCATGCAATAAGTAAATGACTAGTAAATTTAAGAAAGGGTTAATGTAGTCAAGAGAATATGAATATGATATATAGACTACTTCCATGGGGGTGTAAACCCTTTTACTCCCCAAGGAAATCTTCTCTTAACTAATGTTTTAACTAGGAGGGCGTATGCAATTATACTCCTCTTAGTAAACCCTTATGAAGCAATATTCCCTTAGAAATAAAATGGTGGAAACACAAGTAGGGGTGTATGCCCTTATACTCCCTACTTGGCTCAAGAAAATAGAACCTTTAACTTGTAAAAATGATAATACAATGAAATAAATGGCACCTTCAAGCATTAAAAGGAAATAAAATCTAGACTAATCACCAAAAGAGAAATGAAGAAAGCCTTCCAAGGCTAGCACACCATCTCCATCAACCATAACCAAGACATATAAACAAAAGAACAAGAGAGAGAACTAACCAAAGAGAGTGAAAATTTCAGTCCAAGAGCCTCTCACAATGGAGAGTTATGTTATGTCAAAATGAGATCTTAGGATCTCCATTTATAAAAAGTGTAGCTAACATATTTTGTCCAAAAAATATTAGGGAAAACACAATATTAGGGGTCAAAAACCCTAATATTTCCTCTTTTACAAAATAATATTAAACAATTCACTCTAATTTCACTTTTGCACAAAGAAAACCCTAAAACAAAGGTGATGTCTTCCCTTGAAGGAGTACGATTTGGAAAATTGAGCAATTCGTTGGTGTTGGGCTGCAAAGTAGGGCCTCCAAAGGCGATGTGGAAATCATCTAGAGCCTCTCCACCTCAAAATTCCATGTTTCATGCTCAAATTCATCATCAACCACCATATGCCCCTCAAAAGTGACGTCAAGCCCCTAGAGAGTGACATTTTTCCCCTTTTGGGCAAGTCGCTTTTTATGCAAAGGGTGGGCTACGTCTATCCAACTGTCTCCTAGGCCTCTGAAAACATCTCTCTGTTGGTTGGAATGTGGACCTATGTCATCCATCTTGTGGGTTGCTTGCCCTCATGGAAGCCCAAGCTAGGCTTGTTCTTCCAAAACTGGCCACCAACCTGTACCTGGAAGACAAATGGATAAACCCTCGAAGGATCTCAAGTCAAAACATCATAATGAGTGAATCAAGTCAATAAAAGGGCCATTAAAGCATGTATACCAAGACTAGATCATAAAAACATGTGCTTAAGAAACTAGACGTTTTGCCAAGTTTGGTTGTGGGTGGGTTGGCATGGTACTTATTTTCAATGTATCAAACCCCTTAAGTCTAGGAACAAACCTATCTGAGTCATGTGAATGAAATTGAATTGATGGGGGGAGTACTCAATGGGCATGGGGTTCATTATATGCTAGGGTCCATAGTATGTCATTTATGGGTGCATTTGTGGAGGGTGTGTCGCACCTTCGTCCATAATGTATTTTTTCCAATCCCATCAATTTTCATTTATCTTTCTTTCTATGTATTTTCTTTCAATATAGCATATGGTGAGTTGGAGGCCACTTCCCTGGCGTGGTGACCAAATATCAACAATGTCACCCACAAGTACTTTCATGGAAATGAGAAGGTTGGCTTGTGATGAGACCCCATTTCCCTCAGCCATGCAACTGAGAACCATTACCTTGGTGTGATGGCCAAAAATGGTAATGTCATACCGTTAGATACCCATGGACATGATAGGCTGGCTCATGGTATCCTATCTTCAACTAATCCTTTAAGCGTTTTTATTTATTCTTTTCATGGGGTGCTTATTTTCTTGCGGAGAATATTTTCATTTCTTTCTTAGGATACCTTGGTCGAAGAATCTGGAAGGTTCTTTCATTATGATTTTATTGTTTTCCATATAATTCCCCTCTGGGTCTTCAACCCCTTCTTCCTATGAAATGATGAATAGTCCCTTCTAGGGTCAATCTACCCCAAAATCCCAAGAGATGATGTCATGAGGGGAAATAATGATGGAAAATGGTAAGTATGTTTGGGAGTGGCATGATGAATCATCAAAGGAAGTTCCTAGAAACACCCCATCTTTACGGTGACCATATACTTGAGTACCTCAAGCAAACCACCAACATTTAAACAAGGTTAAAGGCATAGTTTCCAAAGAAAATGTCTCATAATAAAAAATAACCTCTGATACACAAGCTAGAATGCCTCAAATATTAAAATGATACCCACCATCATACCTGAATTGTATCGCATGGAGAAAGACCCAAGTGACATGTGGTGGAAAGCTAGTGTGGATGATGACCAAGTGTTGGGTCATTGTGGCGGCGATGCAAGTCTCTAGTTGTGAAAAAGGGATACTCCTGGTCATGTGGCCTCTTGGAACTCCATATCTGCAACCGAAGGGCCTTGAGACGTAATCTCCTTAGTTATCCAACAAATGGGGATAAAAAAAACTACACAACCAAAGGAATGAGATCCCCCTTCTCTTCCATGCAGTCCCTTGGGCTTTCCCACTTCCATCTAGGGCCCCAATGCACTCAATTGACTAGAAATATCACATTTGAGGATTCCAGGAACTTGCAAATGCTCCATGAGTGCTCACAACAACCTTCTCAAGGCTCTTGAGCCATTTCCTCATAAGGAAATGTCACTTACAAACATACAAATTTCCTTACAGACCTACAACCTCATTTTTCAGCATAAATATTAACCCAACAATGGATGTCCTTAAGCATAACATGGATGGTGCTCTTTTTCCAACACTCAAACCTCCTCTTGCTCCTCAAAACCAACATGAAAAATTGACCCAAGAATGAACTCAAATTTCCTTTTCTTCACATGCAATATTGACTCACACATTTCCCAAATAGTGGTTGTACTCAACCTATGTTTTCATAAATTGATGAGTCGACCTTTCCCACCTACCACTCTTACATCACTTTAATATCTCTTTTGATATTTCAAAAGAAATAAACTTTAATATGAATTGGTTGAATTAATTCAAATGGGTAACCCCTTGTAACCATCTTTAGCCCCCTGTCTTATGGAATCATACCCACCCATTGTTACCATTATGCTCGTACCGCAACAAACAATAATTATTATTTTAAATAATTTTAATGTACATTTTACATATTTTATCCCTTGGCCATATCAATTCATACGAGGTATCCCACTCAACCATATCTGATTACCATCCTAATTAATGTTTGCAAAATTACATTATAATTGTGGGGATTAGAACTGGGGATATTACATTCCCTCCCCCTTATTTTTGCACTATCCTCAATGCACAACATCATACATGTGTACATACATATTACCATGTTAGTCTCTCTGGCCCTTAATCAACATATAGGCTCTCTGACCTCATATCACATAGGCACTCTAGCCCTATATTTATATGCATTCCGACCCAAAACATGTACTCATAGGCACTATGGCCCCAAACCATACATAATGAGTTCACACTTCAGTAACTCTTGTAGCAACTCCAACATGCAATCTCTTGTTCCCCTTAGTCTACACAACCCAAGGAAGTGTACCCCCTTCGCTGCACCATAGTCCCTCAGGTTGTACCACTTCCCTTTAGGGATCCAACGCAGATCAGCTAGGAAGTCTCAAAGATGCGGCTCCAAGAATTATAGCTGAAACAATTTTCACAATTTGTCGATTCCCAAAACAATTCCAACCAACTAGCTCTCTTTACCCACAATGTGCACAACCCAAGGAAGTGTACCCCCTTATATGCATCATAGTCCCTCATGTTGTACCACTTTCCTCCAGGTCTCCAATGCAAGGTTGGACAAAATTCTCAGAGTTGTGGCTCTAGGAACTCCAATTATGATAATGAAATCTCCAAACCTTCAAATAGTTTTAGATGTGTCTCATGCATTGCATCTTCAACTCCACTTTCCTTCTTTCAAGCTACAACAAGTCCATTGGAATTTACTTGTTCCATGCATTTTTCCTTGAGCTCCATTTCCTTCTGGTACTCTTCTTTCCAAGTGCTCAAATTGTGTATTCTTTCTTTAGTTGTTCCTATAACATCCATCATGAAAACATGCATGTTATAGCCCTTATCATATAGCAATCACTTTTATTCATAGGAGTCCTTGACTATGTAATACAACATTTTCTCAAAATTAAATCATAAACCAATACTTATTTGATTGGCTATCACATGCTTAGCAAAACTGCATGGGAAATAATTTACCTCATTTTCCTTTTAGACACACTCTCATGATCCTAGCCACCATAACATATGAATTCTTAAGTTGCATCTTACTTTCTATACTTACCCTCCAAGCTCAGGCATCCCCTTCACTGCTACACAGTCCCTCAAGAAATCCATCATTTTCCAAGGTGTTCACGCGCAAGGAGAGCACCATATTACTACCATATTCCCACTGGAAATCTATAATTTGTGGAAATCATAGGGTCATAGTGTCCTAATAGTATCCTTCTTCCCGATATTTCAAGTTCATTAGCCATTAGTTGTCGTGTATCATACACCTACAATCCTCATGAGATATCATCATATAATTTTTACTTATATATTCAATTTTGTTTCACAAGGAAAATTCAAGTTTCCAAGTATGATATTCCTTCTCATAATGTTTTTCTCTTTCAATATAAGGTATCAGCCTTCCTTACGAGATTACAACATTTCCATATCCAAAACACTTCTACCTGCAATGTTTCTCATATTTCATTCATCCAAACAAATTGTTAGTATTAATGCAAAAACGATATTAGAATTATACATACTAACAATTCAATCATTTATGTATGTTAATAATATCAAATGGAATGAAACTATCATTCCTTACACATGCATTATCAGCACCCAACATTTTCATAATGCAATAAAACATTATCAATAAATAAATTTTCATGTCAATTCCCATGACCACATCTATATAGTGCATCCTTGCTTTGACTATGGAATACCACATATCTATGTCATGTACTCAACCATGGTGAGTTGGAGGGTTCATCCAATGCCTCAACACAACATCCAAACTCTTCATCGGTACTTGTTTGACTATTTGGATACCTTCCTCTTCAACACATACACAACACCAAGAATTTAATCCTTTAGTGCTCTTCAGTGTTGGAAAAGAGGTTTTAGTACAAACATCGGTTATAGATGGGAAGACCATTAAGCACTTGTATGGCTCTATAGCCCTTCTGTATCCAACCATTTCATGGTCTCACACATGGCTATCTCTATTGGAATCTATTTCTATAGTAAGAGTATCTCTCCTGACTTGACCTAGTTATGACCTCATAACCAACATAGCATACCCCTAAATGATATATAAATGAATTCAAGCATTAAACAACATTTTGTACCTTCAAGGCCCTCTGCCTTTATACATCAATTCAAATATTGAACTTTAGTTGAGGGAATTCTCACCTCAATTCTCTTCATCATTTTATGCAACATAAGCAACCAAATGCATACTGCATGCATGGTTTTTATCAAATTATCTCATGCTACCTGATTAGTTGGCATTTTGTATAAGTTGGTAGGCTCCCTTCACCAACCTAGAAATACACATTCTTACCATCCTCATTCGTCTTCATAAGAATGGATATCATATGCAACGACAACACCATCGACCTTTCTACCATGGTATATCATTTTTTTCTTGGATTCATAATCCATCATTAGTCATATTTAATTATCATGACATCATTATTTCAAATATATAACAACATACTGTTATTAGTCTATAATCATGCGACATGTATGCCCAATAATTATTGCATGCACTAATGCACATCAATATGTACCAAGCATTCAATCTCATCATGCCAGCTAATGCACATGAATTTTATCTTTACTATGTGCATCATGCATCTCTTCTAGTATACACTCCAGTGCATATCTATTTCAACATCTTGTCCTCCATGTAGTTGTCCTTGAATCCTTCTAGATTCCTATAACCCTGTGCACTATCATTATCCTCATATGTGCACTATTGTTCCCTAATCTGAACATTTTTCAGTCAAGTCCTACTCGACCATCCTGCATTTCCAGCCAACATTCCAAATTAGCCATTGCCTCCACTTAGGCAACCATGTTCCAAATTTACATTGTTGGAACCTTCTGTCACATTGGAATGATGTAATTCATATCATTTTGTCACCTTGATACTACAATATCCTTGAATCACATTATCCATTATCATTATGGAATTCCTTGCCATTATCTCTAGTTGTCCATTGGCTTTTCTCAATCTTCAGTTCATTGAGTGGTTCATTGTGAAACCTTTCTTGTCCACTCAAGAACAACTACTCTCAATGGAATTATACATTCCTCCATTGGCACTTTTAAGTGAATAACAACTTTTATTATCTTGTCCTTGAATCATTTGTACCTAAACCCTGCTTTCACTATGCACTATGATAACAAAAGCAAGTTTCCTTCTTGCCTTGGATGCTTCGACCATAGTTTCCAATTCATAGCTAGCAACCCTTTTCTAGTCATTCCTATTCTTGCACATAGAGATGAGTCACACATCACCTCTTGATATCCTTGTTCTCTTTTTCAACAAGATTTACATCTACCATCCCATCTCTACCTTCAATGCTATGAAGTCTTACCTTTCCTTGTGCCTATTAATGGCATTCTTCAGTTGTTGGCTTCATGTCTCATGTGAGCAATCCTTGTTGATATTCCCTTGCAATTCATTTAGACTCTATAGTAGATAAATAATAATTTTTTCTACTCTTCTTGAGTCCGTTATCCAATTTTCATTACCTGCACTATAGCTCTACACTTCCATTTGCAATCTCTTCATTGTCTTAGCCAACTTCTACAAGATTTGACCCACTTCCATGTCATTTTCCTACAAGTAATAACTACTTTTGCATTTAGATGAACTATCTAGTTTATAACATGTTTCATATACAATATCAAGTTCTTTCCCTTCCTCGTGTTGTAACTCATGTTTATTCAAGAGTAGACAACCGACAACATCAATACTTTTTGTTGATAAATATTTTAACACCTCATAAATGCCCAAATTTGTACTAGCATTTATTGATGATTAATATCGCTGGTAATCCGATCAATAGGATCTTGACATAACATTCTCTACTTGAGTGTTCCCCTTCTCATCAACACTACCTTGTTATTAGAATCCAACCTCTTTCCATTACTAGGTCGTTACATTCCAAATGTGCATATATATCCCTGCATAGGCACTATCATGAGTATATGCACTCCTTCTTACCCATTACTTGCATTTGGATTGTACCTATAACATTTGAAATGTTTTCCAAAAATTGACGTTATTTGGAAAATCTCGAGTTTGAACAATTGCATTGTTCACAAAGCTCAATTTCCATTTTTCCTGCAGCTTTATAAAACAACTAGATTCTCTATTAGTGAATTCAATCCTCTATCATGTTTTCCTCTCGATTACCTTTCCAACAATTGTACTCATGCCTTATTATTATTTCATATCTAGAAGTTATGGCTCTTTGAAAGCGATAATTTCACCCCTTTTTTGCACTTGTTTCATTGGTACCAAAAATCTCAAGGGCCGACTTCTACCTTTTGTGGAAGAAAAGCTTGCGAGAATAAGAATTTTTTTTATATCATGTGTTTATAGTATTCATATTTTGAATACACTTCGACTCTCATATTTAGGATATGACACTCCATCCAACTTTTGCATCGATATAGATTTGTCAATTTGTACCTTTTGCATTTCCTCCATACTGGATATCTCCCAAATGGAGCAAAACTGGAAAAACTACCCTCAAGACAAAGTTGTTTGGATTTCTGACTAGATAAAAAATCGGGTACACAAAATTTTCTGGACAGATGATCTGGGGTCCCTTTTCATCCTTTGAAGTTTTCAAAAATCCCCATAATGTGCCTGGAAATGGTGAATTTTTCCCTATTTTTGCATTTCCACTCCAAACCCTCTTGAATATTTCTAGAGGCCCAAATGGGTATCTTCATGTCTTCTTTTTCAGCTATCTATAAAATTTTCACCCTCATCTGGGCCCCGGTTATTGAGCACGACCCAGATCATCAAAGTCATTATTTCACATTTTCTGGAAAATGGAAGCAATATTAGCCAGTGGCCCTCACTGGAATTATTGTAGCCCTCGTCGCTGTGGAAACACACATAAAAATTCATATGAGTTTGAGTTGAAACATTCTTGTTATGCCCAAAACAAGTTTTGGGTTCCACACTCCTTTTTGTTTTTAAATTATTAGTTTTCTCCTTCCCTTTTCCCCCTCCTCTTCTTTTATTTTCTCTCTTCTTTCTCTTATATCTTTCTTCCTCTTATTTATTTTCCTTCTTTTCTTATTTCTTATTCTTCTCTTTTCTCCTTTATCTTTCTTTCCCTTTCTCCTTTTATTGGCGACCAAGAACTATTCCCTTTGTCATTGTATTAGAACCAAACGAATATTTCTCGTCGATGTATTGACATCAGGATGTCTTCTCCCCACTCTCGTATCGGTGCCAAAATAACATCTGTCATCATCATATCAATGAAAAAATGTATTTTAATTGCTAACACACCAATGCCAAAAGCACATTCTTCATCAACATATCAGCGACAAAACATCTTTTCCTCATCGATGCTTTGGCAAAGAAAAACACATTTTTTTATTGGCGATGGAAACTCACCTTTTCTTCGATGCATCCTCAATGAAAACTCATCTTCTTTTCGATGTATCAATGCCAAAATATTATTTTCCATTGATGTATCGACGATGAAAACTCATTTTTCATCGATGTATCGGTGACGAAAACTCATTTTCTCGCCGAAACGCTTATTTTGTTGGCGGCCCAAAAAAGATATTTTCTTGTCGATGTATCAATGAAAGATTGACATTCTTATCTAATAGGTTCCTTTGTTAGCGGCTTCAAAACTATTATTCTCGTTGACACACCCTTTATTGGTGAGCTATCTTCTTTTTCCTTTGACGGTTCCAAAATATCTTCCTTCATCAATGTTTCGACGAAGGATCATCTTTCTATACTTAGCTGATTTTCGAGATTTTTTTAACATGCGACTGTCACAACTATCGTGAAACCCTCGAAATTGGATCCTTCGACCAAATTCAACCCCTCCAAGCTGCATTCGACCCTTTAATAAACCAGATCAACCTTTGTAACAATTAATCCCAACATGAATTGAAATTCTGAAGGATTTTTTTACCCTGATTTCTCTGTTGTGTAAACTTCAAATTCCCCCCCAAACACTTGTGTGATTTCCATAGATTTGTTGTTTTCGGCCTCTAGGACCAAAACCCATTTACTGAATTCAAATTTTTGACATACCCAAGTTGATTTCGATTGATAAACGCCCAAAAATTGGGGATTTGGCTCAATCCAAAATTTTTCCCCAAATAAAACGCAACAACTTTATATGTGTTGTAGAAAGCCCATTTTTGTAACCTACAATTCTGATACCAATTGTAAAATACCCAGAACCAACAAAACAATTTTTTTTCTCTTTATACAAACAAATTCAACAACAACATGCTAGATTTAATAATGCAAATAATAGAAATAATAAAACCATGAATGCATTCTTATCAAGCAACTCAATAGCATCCAAACAAACTCATACAAAACGGAAATAACATCATAAGAATAGCATAAAAAATATCTTTAGTTGAATTGATTGGATGCATATAGGGGGCATTCCTCCTAGCCATAGGATTTTTAATTCAAATCTCAATAGAAATCCACCCTTCATTTGAGGCTATGAGTCCACAAGGAGGTTTAGCCCTCTTGGTTGTCCACTCTCCAAAATCATCAGTGCAAAACCGAGGTTCTACTCCAACAACAGTTCCAATTCACCAACTCTCTTCCCTTCAACCTATACAACCCAATGAGCAAGATCCCCCTTCTCTGCTACATAGTCCCTAAAGCCTTACCACTTCCCTCCAGAGCCAAAGTGCATTCAATTGACTAGAAATCTCATAGTTGGGGACTCCAGGAACTCTCAGTTGCTCTAGGAGTGCTCATAGAAATCTTCTCAAGGATCTTGACACATTTCCTCAACAGGAAATGTCACTTACATGCATACAACCTTCCTTATAGGCCTAAAACCTCATTTTTAGCATAAAACTCAGCCCAACAATGGTTGTTCTTAAGCATAACATGGCTGGTTCTATTTTTCCAGCACTCATCCATCCTCTTGTTCCTCAAAACCAACCTAAAAAATAAACCTAAAAATGAAATCAAAATTCCTTTTCTTCTCATGCAAGCTTGACTCACACATTTCCCAAATATTGGTTGTACTCAACCCATGCTATCATAAATTGATGATTTAACCTTTCCCACCTACCACTCTTACATCACTTTAATATCTCTTTTGATATTTCAAAGGAAGTAAACTTTAATATGAATTGGTTGAATTAATAAAAATGGGTAACCCCTTGGACCCCTCTTTATCCCCCTTTTTTATGGAATCATAGCCCCCCATCGTTACTATCCCGCTTCACCACAACCAATGACAATTATTTTTATTAATAATTTTAATATACATTTTACATATTTCCCGCAGGGGTGTAGACCGATTGGCAAGTGCTGTGTAAATGGAAGGAAATATGTAAAGGAGGTCTCAAGTTCGATTCTCACCTTGATTTATCTATGTTTCATGCTTGTGGGATGTGTGGCGCACCTGGGGGTATAGTGGTAGTGGATAGGTATCGACCACGTGTCACGTGAGTACGAGAACCACAAGTTGTCGATTCCCCTATATATATATATTACATATCTTGGCCCTTGTCCATATCAATTCATACGAGCTATCCCTCTCAACCATATCAACTCACCAACCTAATTAATATTTGCACAATTACATTATAATTGTGAGGATTAGAACTAGGGATATTACAACTTCATATTCAACAATATTGTTAGTACAATCAAACTTGAGCCTATAAGAGAAAAATGTGGGAGCATATTTAGGGGAAACTAGAACAATCCTAAGACTATCTCATGTCTTAGAATAGGCACCATCAAAATACATAGTCCAAATTCCATCACGACCCTCTTCCTTTTCTGGTACTACAGAATTTGCAAGAACACACAAGTTACCAATTCCTTCATAAGTAAATACTATCTCATTCTTAGGGTCCTTTGGATATTCAACTTGGTATCTTACAATGGGTTGCCTATAAAGGGTGACAAAAGTTACATCAGTGGTGGGGATAGTTGCATAAGGTAAGTCCATTTGGATACTACCCCCCAAAGTTGTGGCCTATTTTCTAGACAATAATATTCCCCAAGCATCAGGTACACCTATGACTACAACATCCATTAATATGGAGATATTAGGGTATGCAACTAGACTAACCTTTAAATCCTTGATTAAGCCACAAACTTTGATTTCTCTTGAATCAATGCCACAAACATTTTTGTATGGCCTTGTGTTTTTTAACCCTAATTCATTCATGACCCTTAAATACATCACATTGGTGGAATCCACAAAATCTAACATACAATTATGTAGAAGGAGGTCATTCACTATCAAGGTAATCAAGAAAGGTTTCCCTCCATTCTTTTTATCATCATTCATAGTTTGTAATACAACATGAGGGTCCTTCGGTTCTTCCTCAATACTTAAGAAATTTTTTACTTTATCCATTTGTGATGAAATCTTGATCAATTCAATAAGAGGAACACAAATGGTAACTTTTTCCAAAACATTCATCATATCAACATTTAGTTGTAAATTATCATTCTTATATGATGTTGATGGAGGCGTATGGTTGGTGTCTGAAGGTGAAGGGTGAAAATTCCTTGAATGAGGTGAATGGTCATTAGGTTGAGAGGCTTCACTTTCTTTATTTCTCCTAGAGTATTACAAGTACTTCTCTTGCTTAAGCATATTCTTAGATTCTTCATCCATGGAACTTAACATTTCTAGCCTAGTTATCCTAACGACATCCTTACTCTTTTGTTCAATTAATTTTAGTTGCTCACTAGAGATAGTACAAGTTTCACCATGTATGGTATATATGTGATCCAAGTCTTCAACTAAATTCATTCATTCATAATTATCACCTTCTTCATAAACTTGAAATCTAGGGCATTACCTTTCCCTATGACATTCAACGCAAGGAAAACACCAAAGGTTCTCTTCCTAGTCAATCATATTGGAAGGGGCAAGGGTATTAAGAACTATTTTCTTGGGAGGAGGTATATTTTTTCTCCATACTTGGTTTCCTCCAGGCGAATAATTATTATCGAGTTGCGGTCTAAGAGGAAAACATTTAGGTTGTTCCCTTTTCCTTTCTAAAATAATTATCTTGTTTAGGATGGTGGCTTGGGATTGCAAAATAGTAGTTGTCATTTAACCAAATTTTTGGGTTAAATCCATTATAGGATAAGGGATAGGATTGGAGTTATTCATAAATATAGATTGGGTCTCAATATTATCCCTTGGTGTACTAGTATGTTCTATCTTAGAATCTGAAATATTTTCTTCAATCTTGGTAGCCCACTTTTTAGGTCTTTCAAGGTTCACTAGGAATTTTTATATTATCATGAAACCAAATTTCCTATCAAATGCATTGGTTTATTGCAAGATAATTGCATCATCCCTTGGTTTGAGGTCATTGAGAATTTGTTATAGAAGGTTGTCAAACCTTTGGTCAAATTCTTTCAAGGATTATTTATCCCTCTTATTAATCTCATGGAATTGGGTTAGCAAGAGTCTACCATCTCTTCTTATAGCCCATCTTTTCATAAAATCATCATGGAAGGTTTTCCAAGACTTTATACTCTTCTTAAGAAGAATATTATACCATGATCTAGCATATCCTTCTAAATATATAGAAAATATTATCATGACTTCATCCTCACTTTCATTAGGAATAGAATGATTGCCAAGAACATTATAGAATGAAGAAAAATGATCTTTAGCATAAATGACATTGTTCCCCAAAACAATTGGTAACCACTTCTCAAATTTATCAAGCATGTTATGAGGGTAACCTTTAATTACGAACATGTCAAGTGCCTTGTAGGCATTAGTAACCCATGGTTGCAAAGCCAGTGGAGTTACCATAGGAGGATTACTAAAGAGAGTTCTTATCACAAGATAAGTTGGAGGAACTATTATTATTTTATAGACTTTAGGAGGATTAGTGTACCTATTAAAGGTTCTTTTCCTGGAAGTTACAACCCCTGGGTTAACTTGATGTGGAGTCACCATATGAGCACACTAGATTAGGCTTTGATGTATACTCATCAATGAATGTCGAAGTATAGTTTCCAAGAACAAAAAATTAATTCTCCTTGGCAATGGAAAAATGTGTTACCACATAATCTAGCACCTTAGTGCAAAGCCCTCACAAGGTACAAGACTAACAAAACATTGGAAGATGTCGCCATTGTCACCTAGGAAACATATTCCCTCTCTTTAGTGAAGGAGTGAATCCAACACAAGGGAGGCTTCCCTAGTAACCTTCAAGAATCCCTAGGAAAGAAATTATCAAGTCTATGGCCTCTTAGTTAGCTACTCAATTTACCACCAATGAAATAAGATATGCAAAGTAAGGATAAGGTGGTGAGTAAAATCAATTTATAGATTTGAAGAGATGAACATCTAGGTAAATATAGGAGGTTTTCCAAGTCAAATTAAGGCTCAGTAATATCCATGAACACTGCAAAAGAATAAAAATATAAGGGTTTTTGTAAAACTTGAAAAAGATATCAAATTACAGTAGGAAAACAAGTCTTTACAACAACAATACAATCAACCCTTTAAAAAATAATAAACCAATGAAGAAAGAGGGATAAAACATGAATTAATTAGTGTTTATTTAGCAACAAAATCAGAAATTTAAGAGGAATATAACAACCCTAAAATCCCTACATGTCTAGCACTAGATGGTTGTAATAATAATAAGTCAAAACCTGTAGGTTATTTATGGCTGAAAATGAAAATTTGTTGTTACAAAACCCTAATATAACCCTAAAACAAAAACAAAAAAGAGTAGAATTCATAAATTAATGATTGACTATTGGGAGAGTGACTAGTGCCTATTATCTTCTTGGGCATATGGGGTCAATTAAGGACTCCTTTTGAGATAAAAGAGTGTATTTTATGGTGATATCTAGAGGTTGTTCACTACTAACCCTGGAATATCCTCCTAATATATATTAAGGACAACTCAAGGGAAGGCTCTTCACTAGTAACCTTCCAAGAGCTTTAATAAGCTATTTTTCAAGAAAAATCCAAGAGAATGCTCAACCAAAACTAGAGAAGAAACATTGTACTCAAATGCGTTCATAAAAAAAACCACAAGATGACAAGAGACCACTTACTCAAGAAATATTTCATTCATCAAAACCCTATAAATGAATATCCATGAAGTAACAAAGAATCCACAAGCACCTCTTCTCCAAAAAATCACACTAACTATCCATCCATAGAATTTTTCATAAGAGAGAATGTAGAAGTAGACAAGTAGTGATGTATCTCCACAAGTAGTAATTTTTTACAAAGGAGAAGTGATTCTTATTTATATGATAGATCTATCACCCTCCTCACACAATAGAAGTCCTAGAAACATAAATAAGACATTTATCTCTCACAAACCCTAAAAAAATACACAAAATATACATGATACATGAGTAGATAGGTCACTAAGACCCAAAGCGATGCCTCCAAGATGAATTAAAGTAGCTCAAACATCAAATCATTCCTCATAAATGTTCCCTCAAACTCACATGTGTGGCATGTGTGGTATGAAGAATTGGATGACTCACTCAAAGATGAGGTGTAGGGGCTCCAAAAGTGAATTGTTTCCATGAAGGGGTGCAACTTTTCATCTCCAAGTGGTGTGCCATGTCCCCAAGACGTGTGATGTCTCATAAAAAAATTCCATATCATAATCAAGAAGCCCAATGTCTCCTCAAAAGGTGAAATGTCCCATCAAGAGGTGTCAAATCATCATCAAAGTGAAATGTTCCATCATCAAAAGGGGTGACATCATACCCCATGTGTGATAGTGTGTCTCTTCAAGGGATCCATGTCATCAAAAGGATCAACATCCTCCTAGAAGTGTGGAAATACCTCTCTCAAGTGGTGGGGATAGCCTACATGAAAGTGTGCTAGTATCCCCTCAGTATCCTCTAAAGGATCATAGTGTCAATCAAGCATGTGGATATGTGCAATCCATCATCCAAGGAGGGAATCATGTAGTTCAATGCACCATGAAGATCATAGAAAAGGTACACAATTCAAATGTTGAAATAATGTAATTGCAAAAAGTATTCTTATTATTATTGATATATTATTTATAAGATTAATCCCCATTGTGGATTACTCATGTCAGTAATTGTATTAGGACCAAATCCCCTTTTGCGGATTGGTCAACAGACAATTGTAATAGGCAGAATAAGAAGTTGGCCCCAACAGTTATTATTGAGACCCAGAAATATAATAAAGGTGGGTTTACCCACCCAGAGTGAGAAGTCGGCCCTACCAGTGAAAGTCACTTCACATGTGCCAGACTTCTATATATAGAGAGGCTAGCGCCTCACTTTATCACACAACACACTTGCTCATTTCTAAGAGGCAAGCTGCAACTTACCAGTTGGAGAGAGGGAGAAGAGTGACACATCTTTTGGAGAGGATTATCTGTATTGGTTTGAGTTATCTCTTGACATTGTATTGGCAATTTATGATAAGGAAGTTTTTGCTGGGTTTTCTTCCCCTAGAGGGTTTCCCAGG